>JAPZEA010000023.1:6457071-6470473 GCA_029783685.1 Heniochus monoceros | reverse complement strand
ACACACACACACACACACACACACACACACACACACACACACACACACACACACACACACACACACACAGTTAATACAGACAATACAAATGTATCTTACCACTAAAATAATTTTGGTAACACTCTCAGTAAAGTTGATTCATATAACACACACAGAGTGTTTCACAATAAGACAAAAGAAAGACATAAAGTAGAGGCACAGTACAAATGTAATAAATAAAATAAAGAAACAAAACTAAGCAAATTCATGGTCTAAAGGTTTTTAAAAGGGTCCACAGTCTCCACAGATCCTTAGGGCTGTGGTAGTAATAACTGTTTAGAAATCTTTCCTAAATACTCATTCAGATGCCACTTTATTAGGTCCACCTACTGTTGCTGAAACTAGTGCAGTCCAATATGACAGACCTGCAGTAAATCTCCCCTTCATGAAGGTTAGAAGGTTCAGTTTTTGGTGAAACAGTTTTAGAGACGTGCTGATTCACCTGAATGATCATTCCATAGTTTGTGGTGCTGTTGAATTGTGCTGTGTTATACAGACAGGTGTGTCTAATATTTTGTCCACCCTATTCACATCAATGAGGGTAAGTTAAATGACAAACACCTTTCTGTATGATGCATCGCAGTTCAACAGCACCACAAACTACTTCCTCCAAAACAATCAGAAAGCTCAATCACCATTATAACCTTCATGAAGGGAGGGTTTATTACAGGACTGTCTTCACTGGTATTAGACTCCATTAGTTTTAGCTCAGTATACAAAATAAACTGGCAACTGAGTGCATAATTAAGGGAATGTAAATGTTCTGAGAGTAAAAAGGTTAATCCTCGCTTTGAATTGATAAGTGATGTCATATACTGAGACCATTCACCCTGCTATTAAAAGGACTTTTTTAAATGCTGTACAGCCACCAATGAAAAGCAGCTACACTTCCTTTTTTTAAATATTTGACAGCAACAACAGAGATACAGACAGAGAAACAAGAGAGAAAAAGGGGCATGACATGCAACAAAGAGGTTATGTGGAATGCTTCTTAACCACGAGCCCACCGGATGCCTTGAACCACAACATTACACTGGCCAGTCAGCGGGAGTGGGCCTCATAAGAGCCGTAGTCAGACTAACAACTGAAAACAATTCATCAGGAGTTTTCTTCATCTTGCTGCAACTGTCTCAGTGTAACCTCACTTAGCCTGACTGAGGCCGTCCAGCAGGACTTTAACCGCTACACTGGGCTTGGACTCCAGGAGCTCAAACAGCCCGAGGCACGAAACTCACCAACACCACGCGGCTGCTAAACTACATAACACACACATACAGCAGATGTAGGATATGAGCCTTCATGATAGTGTGTCAGCGTGTGTGTGAAATCCTCCCCATAAAAATCACATTCAAGGCCGTAGCCGTTACTGAGTACACATGTGTGTATTTGGTATTGACGTCTGTCCATAAGAAAATACACAGGGTACTTCGGTGTGTGTATTGTGTGCACGTGTCCTGTGCCTGGTGAGGCCACTGCGGTCTGGCAGGGCCAGATTGGGGGCTGTCATGTGACTAATGTGCAGCACAGCTCCAACAGCTGACAGGACACTGGGCCCAGGGTCACTCTCTCTCTCTCACACACACACACACACACACATACATACATACACAAACACACACAAGTACACAAGCACATACAAGTACACAAACACACACAGGCAGCCCAGATGGAGAGCTGTGCAGGCCTGCTGTGACTACTGTAGCATCAGGTTAACAAGAAAACAGGTCAGACTGGGAAGCAGTATGTAGTATGTTGACATGATCTGTCCAAACAGCCTGGATAGATGATGCTTCATGAAATGATGGAACAGATAGATGGATTAAACAAGCGAGCGAGTAAATAAATAACTGGAAAAGAGAAGCTGTGTATATATACGCAAGTAAATTTCAACTCACCATATGAAAATGTTTTTGTGAGAGACAAAGATAAATGAATAAGTATGGATGTAAGTCGGTTAGAAAGCAAACAATGAGTGAGTGAAAGAAGATGAAAACATAATTGAGTGAATGAATTGTCAAACAAAGAGGAAATTTCATGAAAGAATGAAAGAGAAAATAATAACCTGCTGTTTTCTGTCAGTTCCTCCAGTTTGACTCCCAGTGCACAGCACTCGTCCTTCAGCTTCCCGATCAAGGAATTCTGGGAACTCAGCAGACCGTCCAACTCTCCAACTACAATCAATCAGGGGAAAGATGTTTGTTACTGTGAGGTTAACCATCATGGGTGATTTCATGTACTGTGAGTAGCTGTTAGAGCTCCTGGCTGCACAGAAACTGAGAGGTAAGGTGGCCCTGAGAGGTCAACACACTGCACCTTCAGAAAACACATGCAAATAGACAAAACATAACCAAATACAGAAACATATCACAGACGACAACAGAAACTGTTTGTATTTGGTTGTGTTTTTGTATTTGGTTGTGTTTTGTGTATTTGGTTGTGTTTCTGTATTTGGTTGTGTTTCTGTATTTGGTTGTGTTTTTGTATTTGGTCGTGTTTTCTGTATTTGGTTGTGTTTTGTGTATTTGGTTGTGTTTCTGTATTTGGTTGTGTTTCTGTATTTGGTTGTGTTTTCTGTATTTGGTTGTGTTTTTGTATTTGGTTGTGTTTTGTGGATTTGGTTGTGTTTCCTGTGTGCCGGGGGCCGCTGCTGTAGAGCCGGGCTCAGACAGGACAGGGCGGGGTGATGTTTAGGTTCCGGTATAAAGCCAGCGAGAAAATGAGAACCAGACGAGATGTGGAGCCGGCTGCCGACGCTGTCGTGTTCTACCGGAGACTAGAATGAGAAGTTTACCGTCCTGGTGGAACAGGGCGGCAGTGTAACCGTCTGGAGAGGCCGCTGGCGGGGGAGAAGCGTGTCTCTGCGGCGCCCCTCCGCCCCTTGTATGTCAATAAGATGAGGACGCTATTTACATTCTGTTGTCTCTTCTTTATTACCCGCGGAGCGCACCGGGCGTGGGCCACCGGAAACCTGACAGTCGACAGCAGCAACGACACCAACCTGACGGCCGACGGCAGCAGCAGCAGGTATATCAGAATCGGAGACTGGTCATCGCAGGAATTTGAGTTTCCTGAAAACACCAACGGCGTGATTGTAATTTCCAGCCAGTACCGGAGCGCTGCGGCCAGCAGGAAGGGCCGCCAGAGCTGGAAGCAGACGGTGAAAGTCCGCTCCCTGGACCCGGAGGTCCTCTCTATCCTTAATGTGACGGACAGCGGCCACGCAGGACCAGCCAAGAGCTACATCATCAGCATCCGTTCCGGGTTCCCAGGCAGGGCCCAGCTGCAGATCCAGCTGCTGGACCTGGACCAGGATTCGGTTCCGGTTCTGATCGAGGAGAGAACGGATTACTCCATCAGAGTGGCGCCCGGTAGTGATGACCCGGCCGCCCGGCTCGTCCAGTCGGGTGGCCTGTCCCACTTCTCTGAGAACCCTGTGCTGTTCGCCTTGCTGCCCCTCATCTTCGTCAACAAGTGTGCCTTCGGGTGCAAGGTGGAGGTGGAGGTGCTGCGGGGTCTGCTGAGGAGCCCCGTGCCACTGCTCTTAGGGGTGCTGGGTCAGTTCCTGGTGATGCCATTGTATGCCTACTGTGTATCCCAGCTGGCCTCACTGCCTAAAGCGCTCTCTCTGGGCTTGGTCATCACATGCTCCGCCACAGGTGGTGGGGGTGGCTACCTGTACAGCCTGCTGCTCGGAGGAGACGTCACCCTGGCTATCTCCATGACCTTGGTCTCCACCGTGGTGGCCACAGCAGCCATGCCTTTATCATCAGCTCTGTATGGTCGGCTGCTGGGTGTGCATGCTGCCCTGCACGTGCCATTTGTCAAGATCCTTGGCACCCTCCTGTTCATTGCCATCCCCATCTCACTGGGCATGCTGGTCAAGCTGCGCCTGCCCGCCCTCACACGCGTCCTGCTGGCACTCATAAGACCGTTCAGCTTCGTGCTCATCGTAGGTGGCATCTTCATGGCCTACCAAATGGGTGCATTCATCCTGGCTAATGTCAGGCCACAGATTGTGGCGGTTGGGGTGACGGTGCCTTTACTGGGGCTGATGGTTGGAGCCATCATGGCCAAGCTGGCGGGCCTGGCCCCGCCACAGAGGAAGACGGTCAGCATCGAGGTAGGTGTCCAGAACAGTCTTCTTGCACTCGCCGTCATGCAGCTGTCCTTCCGCCGGGCAGAGGCCGACTTCGCGTCCCAGGCGCCCTTCATCGTGGCGCTGAGCAGCACCTCAGAGATGCTGCTCATCGTTCTGGGGTACTTTGCCCAGCGGAGGTTGTGTGGGTCTGCCATCCCCAGGAGTGACGCCTGATTGTAGCTGCAGTTTTTTTTGTTCTGAACTTTTTGAAGAATGAACCCTTTCAAACCTGTGGAATTTTTGTGTCCCACAGTCTTGGCTACAAGACACCCAACAATTACAAATCCAGTAATCACCTTTGTGGTACACAGGACAATGAATGGACTTTTGTGTTTTGTCATTGTTTTCGTATTTTTCATGAAAACCAAAGGCCTTTTACCCTGCTGAGACCTTTTTGTGTTTATTTTACAGTATGTACTTTTTAAAATCAGATTATACTGTGAGGTACTTCGTGTAAATATTCCTAAGAAGAGAAATACCTATTAAAAAGATATTTTTGTACCAGATTACTTTTTGTAATCAAAAAGCAAAGATTGATTTGCATCATGTTTACAAGAGGTCCATGTGTCTTAGCCTGGGGGAGAGTTTTGAGGGTGAAGTGGAATCGTAGGTGAATCAAACAGGAACATGATGATGTTTTGAAAGTATTTGCTACTGATTGTGTTCCCTGGATCTGCGAATCCATGTACTTGAATATTTGAGAGGAGAAATGAAGAAAAAGTAAATAAAACCGTTGTTAAAGCAGGCTCCAGTTTGTCACGAGTGTGTGTGCCAGGAAACATGTCTAACAGGTCAGTGCTGCTAGAGCCAGCAGGCTGATTGTTGTAGCATAACTGACCAGACTGCTTTTTACCAGAGTACCAACATGTGGTTGCTTGCACTTAGTGACTGTTTGGTTTCACTTTTGCACACAGATGGTAAAACTGACGGTTGTTCAGCGATTTACATATTTGGAGAACAGCTTCACAGTATGGGTTGAAATTCCCATGTGGAACATTTTGTCCTATCAAATTTCTGATGTTTTTCGATTAACGCTGCTGTTACCAGGTTTAATCTTATGTTTAACATGTTTAAATATCACAGTTTAATGCCAGACAGAGCAGGACATCATTGTTTCATGTGCCGCATTTTGATTGATTCAGACAAAAAGTCATAAATCATAATCAACAAGCAAACATGGCTGCACTGACGAGACACACACACACACACACACACACACACAAATAACCTAATTTTCCACTTACTTTGGATTCATGTGCTGAACTTTTGAAATGTTCATCTTTGCATCGTCTGTTACCAGGGTGGAAAGTAACAAAGTACATTTACTTGGGTGCTGTACAAGGAACAGTTCTGAGGTACTTGTATATTACCTGAATATTTTAATTTCATGCCACTTTATACTTCACTACATTTAAGAGGAAAATGTTGTACTTCAAACTCCACAACATTTATCTGACAGATTTACTTTGCTGATAGAGATTTAATAAGTATAGACTGTACCAGGCACTGGTGTACAGTAAATTAAACCACCCAACAGTAAATAAAATAGCTTTAATCAGTTGGGACGCTGTGTAAAATATAAATAAAAACAGAAAGCAGTAATTTGCAAAGAAACTGTTTACCAGCAACAGTTTGATAAAGTGTTCCTGAGCCCATGTGGTAATATCCTTTATACAAACATGTGTTCACAAAGTGGTGTTCCAAACAGGTGTTTTTGGAGCATTCCACAGCTTTCCCAGTCTTTTGTTGCTCCTGTCTCAACTTGTTTGAAACGTGTTGCTGCAACAAATTCAGTATCAGCAGATATTTACAAAAATCCACGAAGCTGATGAGGTCAAGCATTAAATATATTGTCTTTGTGCCATATGTCAGAAAGGATTAGCAAGTTATCACATTCTGTTTTATCTACGTTTTACAGAGCGTCCCAACCTTTATGGAATCAGGGTTGTACGACCTTAGACTGCCGTTTACTCGTTAGTACATCAGTATTATCCAATAGTGTAATATAAAAAGTACATTTTGCTGCCAAGACTCATATACTTTTACTTAAGAACAACTTTGAATGCAAGACTTTTACTGATAACACAGTGTTTTCACAGTGTAGTATTACTACTTCTACTTAGGTAAAGCGGAAAAGCTCAACGGTGAAATGTCTTTCCAGACACCGTGTCTCTGTTACTTTACAAAATTCACAGAACACATGGACGACAGTTTTCACAGAGACTGGTGCTTTGGTACAAAGCGCTGTCAGTGTTTACAGTGTGTCTGTGGATTATTCAGAGAACATTGCTTCTGGGTAGACATGTTGCTGTAGAGTTTTTCTAATGTTATTTTTGTATCTCCGAGCACCACAGACCTCCTTTATTTGGACTGGTGGCAGATATCTGAATACCTGGGGAAATGAAACCAAGTGAGTTACCTATGTGTAAGATAGTAGCAGTGGTAAAAGAGAAAGTATGTTTGCTCAGTGCTTTACATGGAGAGATGAAAGAAGAATGATAAAGTACTTGAGGCACAAATGAAAACTGGAATCAGACAGAATAAAAGGATTCAAAAGAAGACTAGTCTGTGAAGTAACATGGGGGGAAGAGACTTTGAAGAAGTCCATAAAATGAAACCATGCTAAAGGCCAGTATGGCTGGTAAATCAGTGTGTCACAGTTCAGTTCAATAACTTACTGTACAAAGTCCAGTTTTTATCAGCTGACTCCTGTTGAATGGCACACTGTGGTTCATGGTAAGAACCTCTGTGTTCTTTAACTACTGAGGTTAACAATAGAAGGTTTTAAATTCAGATTAAACACTCACTGTTCACAATCAACACATTAACCATCCCTGCCGTGCCTTAGAAACAGCTCCCATCTACGCAGGTATTTTTATGTAAAGTCTGCATTTCCTGTTTACGCGTCCAGAGCAGCAGACTTTGATGTGCTTCCATTACCGTGTTTTGTGTGGAGGGTTTGTGGTGGAAAACAGGAGAGTTGAGACCTGCTGTTCTGGCCGAGCTCTCAGGAATGTAGCACAGCTGTAAAGCCTCCAGGCTGAGCTGACAGTGGCTCAGCTCCTGTGGCTGCCTCGCTGAGGAGGGGAAGTCCAGCTCGCTGTGTTTCTCACAGGGGAACGATGACTGTAAGGAGAGCTACGTGATCTCTGTCAGCCATCACCGCTTCCCTCCTCCTCATATGTTAAAACACGACATCTTTTTATAGGATTACTATTGATTTTTGCAATTCGAGGAAATGTGTAATGAGCTGTTCCCTGAGCTACATGAGTGGAACTGGAACTAGATACATGTATGCCATCACTAGAAACTGAATATGTTATACATGGGGACAAAATCTGTCTTCTTTTTAAAGAACAATAATGTCTTTTATCTTTTTTAATACTTGGCCTTTTTACTGTCATCTAGAAAAAAAAACAACAGATTGAAAAACAGCATTTGTGACATAAGTGAGCTCAAATGTGACATTCTATGAAAACACAAATATTACAAAAAAAATTATTATTAAGAGAAATTACAAAAGTAGGAGGGGGTCCAATGCACTTCCACTTCCTAAGACATAATAATCTCATTTGTTTGTTTTTCATAATGAAACCATTTTCCTCCATCTTGTTCCATCTTAACTGATCATTTGTTTCACAGCTTGAATTTTCCCTGCTCTCTCTCTCCAGTCGTGGGTGCATGGAAAGGATTTCTGTAAACATCATTAAGTTTCAAAGCAGAAATCAATTAAATGTTCAGTAAATATAGTATGTAATTCTCAAACTGTTGGCATGCTACCAACTAATCCACAACAAGAGGCTCTCTAATACTTCCTGCAGTCTCTATGATGTGACATACTATACTGTATCATATTGTTTTCCCAGAATTTCTTTAACATTGGATCTAAACAAAAAACTCTGACTAAATGAAAAATGGTTTTCATTGTTTCCTCTTCGACACATTAATGTCACTGATAAATTATCTAGAGCTTATTGAATTGGTGTGATAAAATGGCACTACTGTGTTTTATGATGGGTATCAATTTGACAAACTGCATGCAGTAGTTGTGTGTTGGTGTAGGTCTCTCCCCCACTCAAGCACACCATCCTAAATCTTCATCCCGTCTAATTTAGCTTGTACGTCTTCATCATGACCCTGTTCGAAAGTTTTACACAAGCTTTTTGTTTGATTTTAACATTAGTTGGTTCCTAGTTTTTTCCCTCAAAAAAACATTGAATTAGTGCTGCAGGACACTGACTGACCTCCCTCTAAATCCAAGATTATGTAAATAGCTTCTGGCTGGGAGACATCTAAACATGTGAGCTGTGGTCCACATTTTAACTGCACTTCCTCACAGGAAATGATTCGTTTTTTAATTTATTTACTGTCTGAATACACCCAAACTCTTTCGAGACCATTTCTCACAAACATCTTTTTCCACTGCCTGCGAGGAAGAGCAGCACCGGGCGACCTCATCATCCACTGTGGCGTCAGCAGCATTAAACTGGTCATCATGATGAAGGAGGACCTGCACCACCTTCACCCCCAGTACCCTGGCACAATGGTCATATTTTCGTCTCTGATCCAAAGGTGGAAGGCTGGTGCCAACCCAGCAAAGAGTCATTTCACATCTGTGGGAAATAATATGTTTTTAAATACGTTAGCTAATTGTCTTACAGACGGCTTGGAAACACAGTGAACTGCTTACAGTTTTCAGTGTCACTGCTTTTGAATGTGGACTTTAGGACACGTTTTGTTAGGCTTTAAGTCCTGAGTGTCATGGCTAATGTTGAGTTTTATGTTTGTTTATGTTTTATGTTCATTATGGTTGGTAAAAAATAGCCTCTGTAGCCACAAAACTGTGACCAGCTGTGCTCTGTGAGGAGGGGATGGGACTGATAGGAATGGTTTGCTTGTGGAGGATTTGATGAACTCTTTGGGACTTGTGTATTTAAATGATGGGACTTTCACGAGGGTTAATTCAGCGATTCAAGTTTAGACTTGGCATTAGCATCACGATCCTTGCAAGTTATGTGTGGGAGGTAATGAATCATTAAGCTGTTCACACACACAGTGGTCTTAGCAGATGTAGCAGAAAGGTGAATATGTGGAAAGGCTCAGTGGGATAAATTCAGAGAGGTAAATTAAGGAGGTTTGAAACAGATAAATAAAAGGATATATAAATATTTAATGGAAATGTGAGAGATGCTATAAATGGGGCTACTAGTCAGGCAATTATAAGGAAAGTTTGCTCCACGATGGAATGATGAGTGTAGTGAGGTACGGAGGAACAGAGGGATCATGCAATTAATGGTCTATCTGTAAGCCAGGACTAACTGCTCCAGGAAAAGATCAAATCTGCTATACCACGTTGGACCATCTGTCTGATGTAGCTTTAGAGGTCATATTACATTTACGTAATATGGGTGGCAGGAGGGAAAATTACCAGGAAGTTGAAAACAAACAGTTCTAGTTCCCACCAGAAAAACTAGGAAACGATCCCACCAATCAATCTCACTACAGACTAAATGCACTGACATCACACGTGTAAAATCATGAACGCACAACCACAGAAAGGCTAACATATGGAAGCAGGGAATCTTTGGTCAAGGCATCAACATGGATTTAGAAAAGGAAGGATCCGACAGTAAGCCTAGAATCAGAGGTGAACAAGGCACGAGTGAACAAGGAGGTGGTGGTAGCATTATTTTCTTGATATGGAAAAAACTTCTGATTGAATGTGGAAAGATGGATTATTAATTAAAATGAAAAGATTCTTGGCTAACCTGGAATATACATGTGGATAGAATTGTGAGTAAGTGTAAAAAGGTGTGTGTGGGCGAGGAGCTGACAGGTATGCTTTGAATGCTGAAGGTTCAATAAGGCCAGTTCTGGATTATGGGTGTGTGGCATATTGGTCTGTGCCAGCGTTGCAGGTAGACACAGAGGAAATGCCACTGGAGTTAAGAAGACAGCAAATTATGATGATATATTGGGTTAATTTACAAGGACATAATAACCATCCGACAATAAGTGCTAATGAGCCATGCTGGGAACATGGAGCCAACAAAGAGCTGTGGTTGGGTCGTTAAAAAGAAGGGAAGTGAAATGGGTTTACTGGAGTTTTTCTCAGCCTGTTGTTCTGCCAGCTGTACATCCTCGATTATTGCCACAGCCACAGATAGATCTCAACCTTCTTGAATTGATAAGAGATGAATGTGGGGGAAATTGTAAGGTCTTTAGTTCATACATCAGAGGGAATTACTACAATTATTTACAGATTTATACAGATGGTACTAAAGACAGGTAGAAGAGCAGAGGCATTAATAAGATATTTTTTCAAGAAGAACCATCAGTTGAGAGAGCAGGGTCTGGAGGACGAAACAGGAAAGTGGAGAGGGTTATAACAAGACAGTTCTAAACAATTTATGTGATTGAAAAGAATAATAATACAAAGTTTGAATATTGTGGGGAAGAAGAAAGAGTGGACCAAGGTTTTTAGTATTGCAAGGGGAATGATTTAGAGAGAGAAGGTTTAAAAGAAAGCATAAGTATGGAGAGCAAAATATCAGTAATGTTCTAAAAAATTTTCAGGTAACTTGTTGTATTTAGTATCAACAAGAATAATGAATAGAAAATGAGAATTATTACTTATTCATTTTGTTTCCTTTCCTTTATTAAATAATTTCTATTGTGTTCATTGTTTTGTTTGTATATCTTCGTGTTTTGTAGACGCATTAGAGGGTGTAATCATTAGTCCACTCCAGATCAGTGGGTGGCGGTAATGCATTAGCAAGCTGTTTGCCCAGCTGCCAATAAAGTAACAGAAGAAGAACTCTATAACCTGCTCAGTTAGACAGCGCATGCGCGTGACTTTGCATCTTGTTCACGCTTCAAATTCAGATTGAACCGCGAACGCAGCACTGAGGAAGAACACCGACGGCCAACGGAACACATAACTCAGTGTAAGTTATCTTAATCAATCCGTCGGTTAAAAACACCGCTTCCAGCACACAGAGCAGTGTCAGCCTGGTGCTGGAAGGCGCTTCCCTTTGTTGTTGATACGTTGTTGGTGTCTGTTATTAGCTGCTAACAGCGTTAAAGTAGCAGTCTCGACGATTTCATTCCCGGTTGATTCGGTGACACCTTCTTAATGGTGGCAGCAGCAAATGCGGTTTAATAATAAATAAATAAAACTACTGTCGGATTAATAAAGATGTCAGACAGTAATTGGCCTTTTCCCATTATTCTGTGAGCAACCGTGACTTGATAACCAGCTGTTACCATCACAGGGCTCCATCAACACTGCAGTCTACTGCTGGACTCTTCTCTGATTCTCATCTCCATATTCACTTATAGTTTACTTTTGAGTAGTTTATACAATGTACTTGTTTTGCATTTATATTGAGATACGAACCTCCTTTTGAGAATTGTGTTTGTAGTATATAGTCTTGTATAAACAAAGTATAATCAAAAGTTGCGCAGTATGCATTTATTTACATTAAGTATATGAGAAGCACAGTAGTTATGTATTCTTTGAGGAACACTCAGGAACACTGCATTTTACTGTGGGCAGAGGGCAGCTGATGGTTGTCTGTGAAGTGTTGATGACCCTCTGAAGAGCTCAGCTGACGGACCACACTGATAGCAGCAGCTCTTCTTACACAAAACGACAAATACAATTCACAAGTTTATCCAAACAGTGGACTTAATAGTCTGTCACAATAAATTGTGCACTACTACTGTATTTATTTAGATTATACTGAGTGAATTAGATATTTGATTTATTTAGAATTGTCTGTCAAGAGATTTAAAAGAAAGTTCTGTAAAAGTGTATGAAGCAATTTTTCACATGTATTCCATGAAACCCACTTACAAAAAAAACCCCAGACAAATCTATTAAATCCAATAGGTATAATTCAAATAATCCAAAATTGGTATTCAACCTGAAGGTAACCCTCTACCAAATGACCACTCATGTACTGCAAACACGACTCTTCTAGCAAGAAGATCAATCCTGTGAAATTGGCAGGAAGCATCCCCCCAAACTCTGGATCAGGGATACTTTGAGGTTGTTGAACTTACAGAAGGTGATTTGCTATTCATGGGTCTGATGACAGTTTCTTCTAAGTATGGCAGCCTTTTATCACACAGAGACGTCACCTATATGGAGTCGGATGGGGAGGCAAATCTGACTGGCGTGTTGGAATGCAAATTTTCTGAAAGGTGGAGCAAGCAAAAAAGAGAGAGGGTGGTCTTTTCTCATATTTGGGGGGGTCTCTAGATACTCCAGCGACATATTTTTATTGAAAAACCATGAAAAAATGTATTTTGAATTATATGTGACTTAAGTATACATTTACTAATGTTAAAGTTCTTCTCATCTATTAGTTTCATCGATGAAATTTACCAGGAGCTGCTTATAATGTGTAAATGCCTGTTTTGTTTTGTTTTGTTTTTTTAATGAATCAAATGTTTCCCTCTTTCAGGAAAATGAGTGAGCTGGAGGATGTCAGCCAACACATTCATGACCGGATATCATCCTTACAACGCTTGCTGGATCTGTCAGTTGTTGGTATGATAGTGATGTATATGGTAACATTAACTTCTCTGTTTTATTATTGCGGAAAACTAAAGTGGCGTATCATAAAAGGTGTCATTGTGTTCTTTTTTTTCTCTCCACATTTAGAATTGCCTCAAAATAAGATTAAGAAACTTGGACAAGAGCTCTTCGCACTCGAGAGACTTCTGGAGGAGTTTGAACAATGTGTCGACCAACAGAAAGAGCAACTAAAGCATCTGAAGGTAAAGTGGAGTTTGTGCAGCTGATGCTACTGTAAAATCAACACTTCATGCAGCTGCTAACAGTAAAATTCACACAGTCGTGCACCAGGCCCAATCAGCCACAGCCCCCTTTCAGTTTGTTTCAGTTGCTGCAGAAATTAGAACCTGATCAGTGCTAGATTTTTGAGGCCATTATTTATATTTAACCATATGTTGTTTTGCTTCTTTATGCGTGCGCGCACACACACACACACACACACACACACACACGCTTAATGGATACATTTAATAGATATTTATCCAAAGGGCATGTTACATGTTATTATAAACATGTAACATCGGCTTTTTGGTTGAGTATCTATTAAAAGTGGTTATTAAAGACCTTTGACTGAAATATGCAGTTAGCGAGACATTTGAAAGCATTAAAATCGACTCATCAGCGCTCTCTGGTGGACAAAC
>JAPZEA010000023.1:6335708-6348243 GCA_029783685.1 Heniochus monoceros | reverse complement strand
AACTAATCAATGAGTAAATCAAAAGAAAAGCAGCAAATCCTCACATCTGAGAGGCTGAAACTGGGACTGATTGCCATTTTTTGACAGATTAATCAGTTATCAAGATATTTGTTAATTCATTTTCTGTTGATTTACTCATTGATTAGTTTTTGAACTCGAAAAAAAATAAACATTTTGAGTGAGATCATATTTACAGCATGGCTATATTTCATTATTGGACACGGTGTGTTTCTATTTTTCTCTTCTCTCACTGTCTATTTGCCTCATTCACTACATGTTTACTGTATCTACCAAAATTAGACATGACAGGTGATATTTACTTAGGTGACCTAATTTTAGGCCCCAAATTACAGCCCTGACCATGTTATTGTAACCACGACTTGCCTGTGTGATAACATGCGTTAATGAGAGCTTCTGCAGCTGCAGAACATAGAGGGAAGAAGTGAAGTTAACTTGGTGGGTCTGCATGTCTGATAACACGTCTACTTCCTTGTACAGGGACACATCAAAACATCAGCACACACACACACACACACACACACGGTGCACACAAGTGTATCTGCACTGTACGGCTGCACACAGTGAACTGGTCTCAGTGTTCTCACAATAAGAGTTCATTTGTCCCTAAACGTGGAAACAACCTTGAGATTATTGTGATGTGTGTGTGTGTCTGTGTGTGTGTGTGTGTGCGCCGGTGTGTTGTTTAATTTAGCAAAAACACATATCTCACATCCTCACATGCATACATTGTGCATACATTTCCCGCCTGTTTTTCAAGCACCAGACAAAGGATAAGAGAACAGATTTGGTTTTGCACTGACCACTTCTGACCGTCCGTCCCTGCAGGCGTTCTGGAAGCGAGCTTGTCTCTCCTCGTGGGGCCGGTCCCTGAACCCAGTGTATTTAATCTACAATGAAAAGAAAACACAAGCCGTGAGCAACGTCTATACTCTCATGTGTGCTGTTGCACTCTGCGTGTACGTCATTGTTTGATTTGGGATGGAAAACCCTGCAAACAGGGCAGTTTGACGGTGAATGGTGATGCTTGTTGGCCTCAGCAGGCTGTAATTTGAAGAGAAGCCACAGGAATTTTGATTTAAGGCAAAATGCATCATTCTTGGTTTCTGCTCTTAATAACAAATTAAAAAAAAAAAAAATCTATTCAAAGAGGACAAGAGTGAAAAGTAAAAGCTGCTTGTTAGATCAATTCAAGCATAAAATAAAGAAAAATAGCAAAAGAAGAAAAAGTAAAACAAAATCTGTTTACTGAATTTCAGAAAGGCAGAGATAGAAGAGAGACAACTTATTGCAGACTATCATTCTTTTGCTTTGGAGGTTTTTAGTTTCTCCCTCTGAGTTACTGGATTAAATGAAAGAACCTGTATGAAGCTTCAAACGAGCGGAGCCGCCAGCATGCCCTCCTTCTTTCTCTCTCTTTATTTCCGCCGTCTCACAGAATGGAGCCAGTGTGGAGGAGCACGGCGCACACTCACCTCACACTCCCTGCTCAACTTGCGGAAAAACTCCTCATTCTCAAACTTGCTCCTCTGGTCCGGGACTACCCTCGGCATCTTCACCAACACTTTCCGGCGCGTCGAGACTCACTTTGTGGCCCTGTAGAAAAAGCTGATCCCGCGGAGGAAAAGTTGAGCTGCGTGCGTCTGGCCGTCCGTCCCTCACTCTGCCTCTCTTTCACTCACTTCTCTTCCGTGTCTGTCTGTGTGTGTGTGTGTGTGTTTTTCTTCTTCCCTGTGTGGAGCAATGTGCTCTCTGCTGCTGGCCTCTGTGATTCTCTCTGCCGCTCTCACTCTGATGATCTGCGGCTCCTGCGCGCTCCGGGTCGCCTCTGGCTCCAAATGGCTCTTATTAAGTGACCCAGCGCGATAGATAAAGCTCAATTTGACCGTCTCTCTCTCTCTCTCTCTCTCTCTCTCTCTCTCTCTCTCTCTCTGTCCCTTGACGAGCGTGTGATCTCAAGCAAGTGGCAACAACCGAACGCTCTCTGTCTGCGTCTCCAGCCTACCTGCAACTTTCAAGTGCTCCTCCCAAGTCAGCTGAACCTGCCGATTACTCGCACATTCAAGAGATTTGGGACACAAATAATGCACAAAGCACATGGGATTAAGTGAGTATAGCCCATGGAAGCGCAAAAGTCATGAATCATATGGCCAGGAGCTGTTTTTTTGCTCTGGTGCCAGAGGAGGAAATATCTGCTTGGCATGTAGCCGGATTTACATTTTTATCTCTGTATCATCATCATCAAGAGGGGCAGCTGTCCCAGCATGATTCAGCAAAACCAACAGATAGGAGAGATATTTGCTGCAGGAGCCGATAAAAATGCGTTAATCTCATGGCTAAAACAAACAGAAATGAAGAAAATGACACAATAATTAGCAACATGCGTCGACACAGGTATAGCAGCACAGTAGCCGTCAGGTATAATTCATGTTCCCATCAGTTGTTGACATAGCTACAAAGCTTTTAATCTCTTTTCTTCTTCGTAGCACTTTGGTGGGTTGTTCTAGCGCAGCTGTCAAATTTCAAAATTACGACAATTTCGCAAGTACTTGAAGGCATCAACAGTCTACTTCCTGGCTCCGTCGAGTCGCTCTTGTGACTGTACACCCAAAATACCGCCCCCCACCCTCCTCCACCCCCCTACCCCCCATTCACAATAATAATACTACTACACACGCTACTCGGCGCTGCCACTGCGCATGCGTGCGGAAGCAACTTTATAGGATCCTTATGTGAGAAGTGAACGGGGGGGGGGGCCACATGGAGAGGGGGGCGGACACAGGCAGTGTTTGCGTTTCACTGATAAGATAAGTCCTTCAATAATCCGAAAATCCTGCAGAAATGTTGGTGAAGATTTGACAACACATGTTATGTTACTATAGAAATGTTTGAGGTGATTACAAACGGATGAGCCGGTTAAGCAATGTGTTCCGTCTGTTTTTCACCTGCTTTGATACAAATAAGCCGATAAAGTCCATCAGGGCATGTGTGAAACAAAAGTAGCCGATGAAGAAGTGAGAATAGTCTGTTTCTAAACGGTACCATTCTCTCTGGAGCAGTTTTCCACAGCACAGTGAGCTCTGTTCCTGCTTTAAAGCATCAAAAACTGAACAACACAGTCAGTGTTTTATAGGTTTACTGACATTTGAAGGAATGTGCTCGGTTATGCAAATAAAGGTCATTGCCTTCTTCACATTATTATTATTCAGAGATGGAAACATGTACATGTACTGTAGAACGATTTTGAGGTTCTTGGACTTAACTTGGGAGTTTCCAGTTAAAGGACAGATACACATTTTTTAAGTGTATCTGTAGACTTCAGCAGTGTGAGTTATTCAAATCAAGGGTTAAAGTCTCCATTTGGATTTCCTCAGACAGTCTGAGTGTGGTGGAGGAATGGAAACACAAAGATATCAACCTGATTTGTCTAACTCAGTCTGCTGAAGCCTCATCTTAGCTTCAGATAAACTTTATGTCCTGTATGGACAGGAGGAACGATTACAGCGACCAGTAGCTCCTTCACTGTACATGTAGGCGTATGAGTATTGTTTGAAGACAGGCCAGGATAAACGTGAACCTTATGCTTTATTGCATTTTTACGCTTCAGTTATCTGGCAGCTACAAACTACGAAGTAAGATTCATGTTTAACATATCAGTTTATGGATGCTGTTTATATGCTTAACTAGCCAGCAGTTAAAAGGTTAAAAGTAGTTAGAATGATGCTGCTTTGGTTTATCAGATATCACCGTATTAGTTCCATGACACCGTAATTCATGTTGCTGCAGGACCTTCGCTGCAACTGGCCAAACAGTGGGAGCAGAGGGGGCAGGTTATGGTGGGTGAATGGGTCACACACAGAGCTTTCACCTGGAAGACGCGGTTCATGTCCCATTTTTAAAATTTTTTTTTGCAGTGTTCTGCTGCAGTTTTCTAAGGTTTAGGCAACAAAACTAATTGTTTAGGTGTAGGAAAAGATCATGGTTTGGGTTAAAATAGACCCTTTTACAACGTTGCCCATAATGGATATTTCTAGAATAGCAATGTATCAAATGACAATGTGAGAGGAGTCTCTCGTAGTGCTGAAACTACAGAGAGTTATCACCTGAATCTGCTTCACAGGGCTTTATATTGACTTTCAGTTCATTGTTGGCTGTCTGACCCAAAAGTTTCTGTTTTGGTTCAGGTCACGTTGACGTGTCACAGCGTTGGCAGCTGTTTTCAGTGAAAAAGCTCTAAAAACCTTCCATACACGACCAGCTCAGAAACAGACGGCAGCCAGACACAGTTAGCAACTAGCTGGTGAACACAGTGGAGCATTTAGCAGCTAAAGAGACAGATATTTGTCTGGTGGAGACCAAAAACGGAGCTTAAAGAGAGTGACTGCTGGACTGACCTCTACTAGCTGTGTAAATAAGCAACTGTTTGTAAAAAAGTTTGCCATGTCAGCTTAAAACCTGCTGATATGTTGTGTTTACAGCTTGTTTCTGCTGCCCTCGTTCATTATTGCAGCTTGGAGTTTGATGTTTAATGCAACACTTTCCTTATTGGACGTAGTATCTACAGTGTGTTATGACCACTTTGGCTTCAGTAAAGAATCTGAGCACTTCTTCCACCACTGTCACTGTGAGGCATGAGGCCTTTTTCACAGCAAACATTTTGGCTTGTAATAGCAGGAAAAGCACAGGTGTTACTGATGACATGAACAATGGCCACGTTCCATTTAGGTGAGCAGGTTCCAGGGCTCTGCTATTTTGGATGCAGGCTCACTGGCATGGCTTACTGGGACACTAAATGTAACTGAGCCATTGTTAATGAAATTTGTTTTCATCTGTGCTTTTCCTGCTATGACGAGCCAAAATGTGTGCTGTGAAAAAGGCCTGTGAGTTCCAAAACAGCGTAGATCCGAGTGTAAGGGAAACTACAGTCAGAGTGTAGTAGGACAGTGTTACTATGAAATCTATCTGAACATTTCAGGGAAACTGCATTTGAAGCAGTATTATACAGTGTTTTACACATACACACACACACACACACAAACACACACGCAGAGGCTCAGAGACAGACAATTAAAATTTACGGCACAACAGCCGAGACATATTGGCTCTTGCAACATAATGAGGAATGAATGTTTGATTATGCAACGAACAGACGGATATAAACACGCCCCTGAAATGTAGCACAGCTCCTTTCTTTGTAGTCAACACACCTATACACACACACACACACACACACACACACGCACATGCATGCACGCACACTTTCCTGCAGGTTCTTGTTCATAGTTTAATTAAGATCTGTGTGGGTGATTATGAAACTCCCCAGGGAGTCTAGTAGTCATATTTATTCTGTATGAGTGTGTGTGTGTGTGCGTGTGTATACATTCTTATGCAGTGTTTCTCTGTCATGACATGTTTTGTTGTTTGTTTTGCTGGTGTTCGTGAGGCTGTCTGTGTCTGTGTGTGTGTGTGTGTGTGCGTGTGTGCATGTGCGTGTGTGAAGAAACTAACTAGTGCAATGTGTGTTTGTATCAAAGATCCCCTGAGACAAAAAGAAGAGAGAAAATGATACACAAATAATTATGCTTTCATTTTCCCTTCATTCATTCAACCTTTATTTAAACACTGAAGAATCATGGAGAGCATGCCCTGATTTCCAGTCATGTCGAGAGCACGGTTAAAACAGAATAAGTCCGCACAAATAGAATTAAGGAGAAAACAAAGAAACAAACAACAGAAGAATACACTTACATTCAAGAGCAGAGCAACTTGTGATCATGGTTCTTAATGGACCTCCAGGTAAACACACCATAACAGAGAAGAACTTAGGGGGTGTGTGCTTACTGTCATTCTAATACCTAGTATCTCTATGTGAGAACGCTGAGAATAAGAGGCATGCTTTTCTTTAAAGTACATGAAAGTCAAAATGTTGTTGTCCTACTTGTAGTGTGTCTGTGTGGCTGAAGGGGTAAATGTTTTAATCATTACTTTTCATCCTAACAAGGGTTTCAGTGTGGAAACGAGGCCTCGGGCTGCAGCATATGCTCTGGATCCTCTTCATGAAAAGAAACACTGTTTTTATGACACCCATGGAGTCGATTTCCACCAAACCCATTCAGATAGCCTGAGGATGACACACACACACACACACACACACACACACACACACACACAGACACAGTTGTGTTTCCACACACGTTACATAGACTTACATTCATTTCCTGGAGACTTACCATAACCACTAACCTAAATTTACCCTAACCTTGACCCATGTCTTCACCCTAAAATGTAATGATCTACATTATGTGGACGTGTATTTTGTCCCTGTTAGGAAGGTGAGTCCCCACAATGTGACTGTGTAAACAGATGCATGTCCCCACAACATGAGTAATACATAATACACGTCCACACACACACACACACACACACACACACACACACACACACACACAAACCTGAACATCAAGATAAGAGAGCTGCGTTATAGATTGAGATGCCTATATTACGTACGGTGCCTATGGGGCTGCGGATGAGGCGTATATTAGGATATTCTCTTGATGTATAATGCATCACATTTAGGTCAAATACTTAAACACTGAGTATGAAAGGGGAAATTCATTTATTTTTGATGTTCGCAGGAGATTAGAAGTTTGATCTTCATCCCTCTGCAGAGACTCAAAGTCTCTGATCTTTCCCCTCTTCCTCCGTCAGTCGGCGGCACTGCAGTAACGCGCAGCGACAGCAGGGGGCAGCTGACTCCAGGCCTGACCGGTCAGCGCTGTGGCCTTTAATCTGACAGCTGCTGCAGAGGGAGGTCACAGCGAGCAGGGACAGGCTCGGTCTGTCTCTTCAGGAGGACAAACAGTCCCTTCCCACAGTTTGTTCCTCCATTAAAGCCGACCTGAAACTGAAACCAGGGGCAGCTACGACGAAGGCTGACCTGGAGGTAAACTGACTGCACAGAAATGATGCATCCATGAAAACTGCAGCAGAGAAGTGCGCAAAGTTTGTCTTTGTTTGACCTTTTTTAAAATATGAACTCAACTTAAATACATGTTTTCTATATTTAGTCTGATGTTTTCCCATTTGGCGACAACTTAGTCTTAAACTTGAATTTCTATTCCTAATAAAATAATGGAAATAAATGAGCAGTGGGAGTTTCACAGGTAGAAGAGTTGCAGGATATTTCCAGCTGCCCATCTTTCAGCTTGTCCCTGACCAAACACCCTCTGTGTGTCAGAACAGGAGCTCTCAGAGTCCCAGCGAGGCGTCCACAGGTAGCGTTCATGGACGGCGGTCTTTTCACGGCGCTTCCTCTCGTTCTGCTGCAGCTTTAAAATGAACTGCAGGTCTGGATGTGAGGCAGACAGACGGGAGGGCTGAGGTGACCTGCGGGCTGCTGGAGCGTGACGGCTCGATCCTGTTACCAATGTGAAGGCTTGAAATGACAATCTCCTCTCTACCGCTGCTCCTATAATTCTTTTCCTCTTCCTCATCTTCCTCCTCCTCCTCCTCCTCCTCTGGTTTCTCTTACTCCTCTACTGCTCTTCTTCCCCTTTGTGTCTTTGTTCTGTCTGTTCTTTGTTCTGCCTCTCTTCTTTTATGTATTTTATATACTTAAACACCACGTTTGACTGTTAAATGAGGAGATAGATAAAACAAAGACAGCTATGACTACTATCATCCATCTAACCATGCACATGTTGAATGTTTGCATTCATTTTTGCTTCCTGTATGAGGTGGAGACACCGGTGCACTACAGTACACTTTGTCATGTTAGACCACCTTGACCCCAAGCTAGCTTAAATGCACTAAGCCATGCAAACCGGACAAAGAGAATGGATACTAGGCATGTCAAGAATTTACTGTCAGGGATCAATACGTAGAATTAAAAATCACCTTTCTTAAATGGTCACTTTACACAGATCAACCTTTTTTCCCATTTGATCTCAGCTGTATGTCACACAGATTTTATCTACACCTGAAACTTCTGCCACTACAATACAATGTGCAACAACGTGCAGCTCAAAGCATTAAGAAAGTCCTAATTCCTCAATTCATGAGCATCGCTGGTGATTCTGTTGGCAGAGGCTGGTTCCCATGAACACTTTTCACCTTTAAAACGAGCGCCTGCTTTGTCTTTTCATCCCAGTCTGTGCGAACAGCCCGATGTTTCTGCCTCATATGTGTTGAATCTTAAACAGCGTGCAGGAAACAGCCTCTGCGGTGGTGATATTAGCGGCTAAGCCTCCGTAAAGAGCCCAGAGAAACCTTGATCCTCCATCTCCTCCTGACCAATCTCCCACGACAGCCTCCCGCTCCGAGGAGAGGCCGCCTCCCTGCTCCCCAGGGGCCCCGACAACCAGACAAGCGGGGCCACGAGGCCGGCTCGCGCTCACACGGGCTTACTGTAGGTGCGCACTCTGACATGCAGACACACATATGCATACATTAACACACATGCATACACATACACTCACAGGTAGGCATGCAAACACAGACGCTGCCTGTCGGGAAATTCAACTCGTCATTTAAAAGTCTCTGACGGTAAAAGCACTGATTTACATTCATGAACACAAGCTAAATGCTATAGATGATGTCTCTCACACAAACAAATGCAGGTCATTTGTCTTGCTTTGTGACCACATAGGCTGCCGTGTTAGCGTAGCCACACTCAGCATACATGTTACATACACATTAGATCTGTCTGCTGGGCTGACAGCACCACCTCCACCTCAATGTGAGCTCCCCTTCACACTAAAAACATGTTGACTGACTTTGGAAAGCACTTCTGTTGTTTGTCTTTGTTCACAGCTTCTGGTGAGGAGAAATAACAGCTATCAGCCTGCATTAAAGGGTAAAGACGTCACAGCAGAAAACACTGAAGGCATGAACACAACCTCTTTACACAAATCAAAGAAAGTCAGGCAGAAGCTGCACTACAGGAAGGACAGAAAAAGAAAAATGTAAATCTCATGTTCGCTGAGCTCATTTTAAATCCAGCCTCACTGTTTCTGGTCCAGGCAGCCACTGGCTTCCCTGTTGGATCGTCTTAAATAAACTAAAGTTCATTCAGTGTTACTCACCAAAAGTCATTGCATGTGCTGCATCGTTGAGGCCTAACAGTCGTGTTGAATGCTTTTCCTTCCACATAAAAACGTGCAAAGCTGACTTTTCAGTACTTTAAATCCTGCACTGTTTTCAGCCATGTTGAAAAGCTTCCAGACTTCTTCTTCTCCACTGCCTTTGTTGGCGCGCTGCAGCATGTCTTGGCGTGTTACTGCCACCTGTGGGCGCCTGTAGGCAGTCGAGTCACCTGGGGACAAAAAGCTGCTCCTCATGAGTGTAACACTGCTTTAGGTTGAATTTTTTGAGGGTGAGCATGCAGGGAATTAAAGAGTCTGACTCTGCATACTGACTCCTATCGATAGCGTTGGTTTTTTATCCATGACGACAATAACTGCCAAACTTTAACAAAGTAGTCGCTGAAAATTAAACTAAAACAGAGATGCCAGATCAGAAATCGTATTAATGAATATGGGATGCATCAACTAACAACCTGTTTTATTTACTTGAGGATTTGTTGAGCAGAAACTTCCAGCTTTTAACTGTTAAGCGAGCTGCACGTCTGCATAAACGTCAAAAAGTCAGTGATTTCACAGCTGATGTCCAATCAGCCCAGTGAGATTTAAATGGCTGCCAACCATTTTCCAAATCATACGCATTTCCTTCCCAGAGCCACTGCACCCAGATCAGTTCAGTGCGCTATGAAAATCAACTTGCACAGAGAAGTAATCCATCACATTTATATTTTTTGGTCCGAGTTATTGCTCAGTTGTGAGCAGAGATTGTTTTTAAAACTCCTCTCCCCGCTGCGCCTCAAGGACATCTGAGAGGAGAATACTTATTAATGCATGAAAGTAGGAAAGATTTCTGCAGCCTTCAGATTTACAGCTTTCTGTCAAATATTTAGATTTTCAGATCAGAAGAAGAGCCTTGTTGTCATGAGGGTTTCAGCTCAGGTGTTCTCTTCTTCAAGGCAACATGATGTCAGGGTGTTTTTCATTGACTTTCCAGAGCTCATATATCACCACATTATATAAAGCACAATTATAAAATACTACTAATAAATTAAGGCAGTAAATATCCTTCCAGGCGGTAGCTGTTTTGATTAAACCCACATCACATTCAGTCTGACTCCCTCTGTAACACGCAGAGACCCGGCAGCGTCCCTCTAATTCATCCTCACCTCACTTCTCCTCTTCCTCCTTCCTCTCATTCATCACCTCTGACAGATCACCAACCTCCCGCTACTCATCATCACATTGGCATCATGTTACCCAACAATCTGACATCCTGCTCAACAGGGTCCCAATACATCATTAATGGTGCAGGTTCCTATTCATCATCTGACAGACTTTCCTCACAGCAAACTAACTTTGTCTGCTGTTTGCTGCAGAGCAGGTGGTGGACAGCCAGAGATCAAGCAGCCGCTGTTTGTTACAAACACTGAGACCGAAGCTTTGAGCGCACGGATACGATCGTGGATATTTTCCCCCTCGGTTTAAATCAAGATTCTGTCCACACAAACTTCATTTTACAAAATATTCCCATACTCACATAAAAGCAAAAATAGCTCCAAACGCTCAAACACTCACGTCAGGCCAGTAGGGGGTGGTAAAGTTACAATCAACGATATGTCAAGGACCAGAGAAGAACACTCTGAGCATGCCCAGTCAGCTAGTTTCCTTTGGCAGCAGCGATTTAAAAATGCAAACAACAGCTAAATATTTATTGTTATTTGACACTGATTTCTTCACCTTTATGTACTGAACATCTTTATAGCACGCAGGCTAGCAGTGCTAACAAAACATATACAAACTGGTGGTCCACTGATGTTTCAGGTGAAAGCAACAATGGGCAAGTGTGAGCGGAGGTGAGAACATCATCGTTCCCCGAACACATTTTACATCCACACGGATCCACAGAATGTTCAGAAGTTTTGAAAGATCTGCAGTCGTTTTTAAAAAATCACTGTTTTAGTGACCTAAAGCAGTGTTTGAATGTAAACAATGTAGAGAAAAATATTTGTCTTGTAAAAAATCTGTATACGTGTGCACAAGACCTGAACCACCTGTCTATCTATCTTCATCCTGACAGCGTTAGAGCTTGTTGCAGAAACGTCTTCAAAACGTCGAAAGTTTCCAAACACGCTCTCACCTTCTGTAAAAGTCCTGCTGTAACTGGTCCCCACAGAGACACCACAGAAGAAGAAATGACACAAACACAGAAGACAACAAAGCACAGATCCAACAGAGTGTGTGTGTGTGTGTGTGTGTTTGGATCCTGATGCATTCACTGCATGAAGCGTGAAGCTGACTGTCACACTGACCTCTGGCTGCCCGCGTGTGTGTTTGTGCATACATGATGTGTGTGTGTGTTTGTGTGTCGCACATACTATTTGCATGTATGTATGCATGCAGCCGCTCTCCATGCATTTGAATTTGTGTGTGTGTGTTCATGCGACATTTCGCAGTACACACAGAGCCGTCGGTGCTGCCGTATGTGTTGCAGCCTTCGCAGCATCCAAACCGACTCCAGCCTTTGGCGCAGAATTCAGGTTATTTCAGCTCGAAGCTTTTCCCTTTGGCTGAACTCACATTATTTGGTAAACTCCCATCATGCCTCTCTCTTTTTATTGGCCAACAACTGCAAGAACAAACTAGAACAAAGTGTCACAGCCAACCAGAGCGAGAGCCAAGAGGCCGAGCCCAGAGCGAGGGTGAAACGCAGGGCAGAGGGTGTGTGTGTTTGTGTCATTGTGGAAATTATTTGTGTTTTTACTGAAGGCAGCCACGAACGATACCACAGATACAAGCAATCCTGATTGGGCCGCTGGAGTCTGTGAGAATCAAACATCTGGTCACCTCAAACACACGTCAGCTCAACAGTTTAACCACTGTTCTTAATCTGTGCTGAAGGTGGATTAACCTGCAGGTAAACACAGCGACAGCACCGATGCTTCACCGAGTTCATGGAGGAGCATTTAAGAGAAGAGACATGAGACACACTATGTATTCTCAGGTATCATATTATAGAAAATACTTTAAATGAGGTGCTTCTCCAGATTTACATCTTCAGAGGGAACCAATGGGTTTGGAGCTGAGAGCCACAGACGGCAGGAAATCAGAAGGTCTGCATTCAGACAAAGAAGACACTGTTTTAGTCTTGTCAAGAGATTTGTAACAATAAGAAATACGTAGAATGAGTTTCATTCTTGAAGTAAAGCATCTGAATATTTCTCCCACCATTAATGGAATATGCAGAGAGGACAAAGAGAATGAGAGAGCAATCCATCCATCCAGTAATTGCCACAGATTGGGTGCAGAGACCACAACCTTCCTATTAAATTATTCCTCTGTAACCCACAGCGTGCCGCAGAGTGTGTGTGTGTGTGTGTGTGTGTGTGTCTTTTAGTGTCCTAAATATAAGCCCGTCACATCGTCCAGAGCGAAGCCGG
>JAPZEA010000023.1:6068184-6080927 GCA_029783685.1 Heniochus monoceros | reverse complement strand
AAGATGACTGATGTTTTGCCTTTACCTCAGCAGTTAGTGATGTCTGAGAAATTGCATTAGGATTTTCACATAGATGTACACAGGTGGCTTGCATGCTGAAAATCACTTGGCATACCCATATAAAAGAGAATACAATGTAATTTGCCTGTGTAACTGATTCAAATGCCTCCATATGTGCCAGCAGACATGCATGAATGTGCACCCTGCTAAAGAGGAAAGGAGTTTATTTTTCATTTTTTTCTTGTTGTATGTATGAGTGATGTTATTTTTTTGGCCCTGGTCTCCATTCATTTTGTCGTACTACGAACCTGAAAATATGTATGCCCAAGCTGTCAAGTCGATGGCACAACATCATCCAAAAAACCTATTACGCCATTTTCCCTCCAGTGCCCTCTCCAGTGATGGATATTTTTAGTTTTATGGCTGTGAATTTGATGACAGTGTGAGATGACACCATTCTGTTTCCAACTTATTCCTCGCCCCGAGCTATTAGTAATTGCTAACACACAAGAAGACTAAACACGACATGACAAACACACAGTTTCAACAAGCAAGTGCACAGAATTAGAATGAATAGGGGGCGACAGAGCAGCATCTCATTACAGTATATTTCTGAGCAGCGATGCAGCAGAAAATGTCTGAGGCTGCAGTAAATTAGAGGGATTACACTACTGCCAAATTACTGTCAAATAATTGACATGCTGACATTCACACTGGAGTTTTCTCAGCTGTGCCTTGTTGAGTATCAGCCAATTCTCACGCCAGGACCTCTCAGACTCATTTGCAGTTTAACAGCCAGAGAGATGGATGGAGGGGAGGTTGGATGGATGAGTGTGTGTGAACATCTTCTGGAGCTATTCTCTGTCTTCCTCTGAGGTGTTCCTAGAGATAACCAGGAGCTGCTGTCCACTGCCAGAGCTTTACTATGGGAACATCTGTTTTTGGTCGATATTTTTGTCCTTCATGGCAAGTTTTATCAACCAAATAACAGCCACCGTGTGCTTTTAAAACAATAAACATCTCCGTAGTTCCTAGCATACATTGGTGGATGTCCCACAGGGATGTGTCATACACAGTGATATGAGGAATAACAATTATTATTTTGTAACGTGGTTGGATTTTACACTTAAATTATATATCATAAAAAAGAAGCCTTTAGTTACCCCAACTATAGATAGAACCAGGCCTTTATCTGAAAGAGGGTTATATTGGAGACAGGCCTTTATTAACGTCAGAAATTGATTGTTAAAGTATTTTAAGCAACTGAAGTATATTTGACTTTAGCAAAAATTAAATATTTGATCTGCTCCTGTTTTAGTCATTACCAGAATATTTATGTTGTATGTTTATATAAAACGCATGGTGGTTGATATAACTTTGTCGGATTTTTTAAACTCTCAAATATCTCAGGCTATGTATTGTACATTTCCACAGCACTAATTCAGTCATTACAACAACATAAGCCACAATAGAAATACTGTTCTTTTCATTCACAAATTAATTGGAGTCGATTCCACTATTACTGTTTTTTCATTGGTGTTAAACTACAGTCAATGAAACTCAACACGTCCTGCACAGATGTTATGTTGTACATTAAAAGCCTTACGATAGCTCAAAAGGAATAATGGCTCTCTTATGGAGTAGGTTTCCAATGTGAAACATCTGCAGGAAATGAGTTTCACTGACAGTCGCTTAGCACTGACCAAGAAAACAACAATGTAGAGAGTGAATGTAATTTGTGAGTGAAAACCAGGGCCACACAAGAGAATGATCACAATTAATGCAGGCCAATATATCTTGACTTTTATTTTCTAGTATGGGTCAAGCTCCAAAACCACTGGACTCTATAATTCCCATAATGCAACACAATAGCGTCTTTCATTAGACCCTCCCACCCCATTAAATATGCATACCTTTTCGACCACACACCTGGTAGTTGGTAATGCAGGCTTTATGTTAAGTCTCAATCCCAGACCAAGAAAACCAGTCATCATGACATCGTAATGGCTACTTTTTCAAACTTTAGCTTCTCCAAAGCTACAGAAGACATTATACTGCACCATCGCATACCAGCTTTGGGAATTAAGACGCACATCAAGATCTAATATTTTACCAGTGTCACCTGCCCTCACTTCAATGAATGAAATGATAAGATTTGTTGTTAGAATGACATGTCATATCTAAACAGTGTTGTAGATCACAATACGGAACAGGCAGAAACTGAAATAACAGATATGTGTCCTCAGTGATATTGTCTGTATCAACATCTTGTGCTGTGGAGATGCTTGTCTGTGCTCTGATTCATGGAAAGTTTGTTTTCTCCATGAATCCACGGGGACATGAGTACTACGCTATGCACAGCTCTGAATGATATCAAACATAAGATATGAATAATAGCGTAATTCAGTTGAAATGAGTCTTTCACAAACAGCCCATCAGCAGTAGCAGGCTGTCTCTTTGTGTTGGAGTGTGTAACAGAGAAACGCCGCTCTCGCCTCCAGCTCCCACAGCCCCGAGGAGAGACTTTCCCTTCCTGGAGATTAGGATTAGAGCCATACTAAGTCTGATTGAACACCGCAGAACAGCTCTTTCTGCATGTGTGTGCTTCTGTGCGGGTGTGTTTTTGTACACAACAGCGTCTCGCTGCATGTGTGTGTGTCAAACCTGTGCATACAAGTGGCAGTGTGTGCGTGAGGAGAAGATGTAATCAGTGATTGAGAGTCTGCGTACGATTATGTGTGCTTCTGCATGTCTAAATCAGTCAGTGTGTGTAAGCAGGGAAGGTTCGTGATTGAAGATAATGTATGTGTGCGTGCACACCTAGTGCTCAGGCATGTGCGATAAAACATCTGTATGAAGAGGATACCGTGTTTGGATTTGTGTGTGCTGGTGTGTGTGTGTGTTCGTCCCAAAGTCGTGTTTGGGAGTTTGTATGTAAATCGGTCGTTGAGAGAGTGTGACGAGGATATTATATGTTTGTGCTCACGTGTGTGTATGTAAATGAGTTTGTAAGCTGGAGAGTGGAAGTATCTGTGTTAAGACAGTATTAGGTGTGTGTGTGTGTGTGTGTGTGTGTGTGTGTGTGTGTGTGTGCATCAGTGACAGAGCTGCAGGTCTGTGACAAAAGGCAAAAGATTAGGAGGGCGCAGCAAGGATTTAAGAGTTCCCATTCCGCCTTAAATTTGCTCATCTCACCACCACTAGAACAGGCAAATGTTCACATTGGAATGAAATTCTACTCACTACAAACCAGCAAGGCTGTGAGAGAGGTCAATCAATAACCAGCATCCACTTGCAAATTCTACAAATTGTGATATTTCTATTTTAACACAGTATGTTGGATGTTTGCCTTTTAGCAACATCCTGATTCACACTCAGCAGTTAAATATGTCTACGGCTGAGAGCAGCCCAACACTGTCCAGCCTTTTACTGCGGCACTCGACTGCTTGCTGATGACAGAGGGAAGTGTGTCTCATTCACCTCGGTCATCCAAAACAGAGCAGGCTGGATGTAGAAAGTCCTGCTGCCCGTGAACTTCACAGCAGATCACCTCTGGACAAGTCCAGACTCCCCACTCTGGTTTCAACTTGTCATCAAGAGCTGACCAGAGCATAGACGACGGGAAGTGTTAAATCAACCAGTAAGCAATTACTCTACACATTACAGCACATAGAGGGTAAGGCTTTTTGTATTTATGTCATATCTACACGCATCTTCAGTTGATATTTGTCTGCAATTTGCTAAACCTGGCCTCCATTGACTCATGTTGCCTGTCAGGCTTTCTATCCTAGCCCAGCACATAATACAGTTCACAGTAACAACAGGAGCAGATTAACTGTACCAGTCAAAATTCTACTGATGTCTGGAACAATGGTTCAATGATTTCAAACTGAGGTGGACAAAAGCGGCTTATCATTTCTAGCCAACGAATGACAGTTTTGTCGGCCAAAAAAACATCTGTCATCAGATTTTATCAGCTGTAGCTAACTAGCTTATTAAGCTAACTTTAACACAAGGACTTTGCTGACATTTTACAGTTTCTAGGTGACTCACTTTAAAACAAGAAACATGTAAAAGGGGTCTTAAAAGACTGCAAAAGCTACATGTCTCAGGAAAAAAGGCTGCATCTTAACCAATGGACAAGACCAAAAGAGGGAAGTAAAGACACAGCATTGTTCTTGTGTTGCAGTGAACAGCTTGCTAGTCCTAGTATCGTAAGCATGTTGAGGAACATGCTTATTTTGTTCAAACACAAACCTGTTGCATACATGTTCCTATTTTCACTTTGAAACTGACTGATTTTTGGCCACTTGACAGCAGCAGGAACAAATTGTGAAAACAACAGTGATGTATTGTCACCTTTTAAGTTGACGTGGTGAACTAGTAAACATTTATTCACAAATCCAGCAGTTGCAGAGAATCATCAGTCATTTGGAGTTGTGCCTCTGGCCACCTGACACATGTATGTCCAATACTCACTCCTATTTTGGCTGTTTTTGGTCTGTATCAACTCCCGAAAGGAATGTCTGTCTCTTCAGCTGCTAAACGCTCCGCTCTGTTCACCAGCCTGTCGCTAACTTTGTCTGTCCGTTGTGAGAGAACTACACCATGAGAGACGAGAGAGTGAACCAAAACAGCAAAGCTGTGAAAAGCAGCAGATTCAGAATAATAATTCTCTGCAGGTTCATCGCTGCGACTGACCCCTTTCACGCTGTTTTCACATTAACATTTAATACATTGTTATTATAAAAAATGTTACCAGAGAAAAAGCTTTTAGGATGTACCATGTGCACTGCTTCAAGAGAAACCCAGAGCCAGACTGACCTGACAGTTGATTAGCTATAATTGGACAATTATTCTGTGTTTTTGTTTTTTTGTTGTTGTTTGTTTACGTGAACTACCAAAAATAATTTTCATTTTTAAAATAGTCAATTCAAACAAAAAAAGAATAAATAAAAAAATTTCTATAAAAAGTTTTGTCAATGCAGAAAGGCTTTGTCTTATTGAAAGTAAACCTACTTTGAACTGAGAGTACATTGTGAGGATAAAATCCTCTTCACTGACAAAAAACTGCATTCACACGCACAGACAAACATACATTATACCATTCTGCTTTAATGCTCTTTTTGCCACCCTTGTACATTTTTTTCTCCCAACTCATTCATCATGGTGCAAACATTGACATCAACAGCACAAGGGGTCACTATGGCAACACCACAATGCTCCTTGCTTTAAAGCCTCATTTCCAACAATAAGATAAGGTGAAAATAACGGGCTGACACTGAAGCTTGTCGTTGTCTGTGTTTCTATGTGTGCTCCTCAAAAATGCCCTGAATTTAACGGAAGATCTAGCGCTTATTTGCCCTCAGGAGGCATACAGAACATCCTCTGACACTGGCAGCATGTCTGCACAAGAGTAAAGTCACCTCCGCATAACGACTCTCTTGTACTTGACCGAGACCTTGAGCCAGAAATATACTCCACACAATCATAGTTTTACCTTCAATAAGAACAAGAGGGGTTGAGGTGCAACGGACAAGATGCTAGAAAGGACACCTCTGTGGAGCGGTGCTTTCCTGTACAGCAGCAAGGCGGGCGGGGCGAAAACAGCTGAACAGGCCACAGACAATGTTAGGTGTTTATCTGTTTGAAAATTCTACCACTTGGATTGATTTAAAAACCACAAACAATATGCAACGGTCTGAAATAATTCTTGTGCATTCAGGAAAAAAAAAAAAAATCAAAGGTTTACTGTATGAGAACATGTTGACTGAATTTTGTAATGAAAGAAAACTGAGTGGTATTAACATGATGCTAGAGATTTCCATTAGGTTTTAACTTTAGTAATTCACCATGCAATAATACAAGTTATTACAATTACAATTTCACATTCATGGTATAGAACTTTTTTTTTTGGCTTAAGAAGTGCATATGCAGGACTATATTTTAACAATTGCCAGGGTTGATTAATCCCTAAGCATTTAGTCACTTGTTTTACGAAACATACAGCACAAATGCAATGACTCTTAACAAATCTTAAAATACAAGGAGCTGCACAGGTGCCTAATCTCAGAACACACTTAAAGGGAAATGCCACAAAATCGAGCATGTAACAAAGTACATTATCTGCACCCCGCTACATCTGGACCCTGGTTCGAGCTCACAAAGCCGGGAAATTGTTGGACAGATAGAGAAGTGAAAAAAGGGGACACTGTGTATGTGCATACAGAATGTGTGTGTGTTCTCTCATTGTACATGCAGCCTAAGTGTGTCTTCACATTTTTCTTAGTGTGCTTGTGGTTTCAGGATTTGTGTACGTGCGTGTATGTGTGTGTGTGCGTGTGTGTGGTCCTGAGATTCACCAGCAGGGCAGTCGTATTTTTTGGACAAAAACAACCTGGATAATAATAAAAACAACTCGATGCGTGTGAGTGTGTGTGAGAGAGAGATTGGCTATTATAAAACAGGAATTTCTCACACTCAGTCAGTTGCACACAATGGGGTGACATCACCAGGGACACGCAAGAGTTTCTCCTAACAAGAGACCAAAATAGACTATGACAATTCTCTGTCCCTCTCCCTCCCTCCCTCTGGTAAAATCTCCCTTTTTCTTTCTTTACCTGTCTCTCTTTCTTAATCTCACAATCACTTTCTATTTTCACTATTTCAAAATATCAATTCTTGTATTATCTGTTTTTCCCTGCTCTCTCTGTGCACTCCCATTTTCACAATTCAATTAAAGTGCTGACATTTCAACGTCTCAGAAAACCCCATTACTCCCTCTGTCTCTCAGTACTTTCTCCCTGTCCCTCACACTTTTCCTCTTTGTATGTAAATGATCCTGATCTAACTATAACTCCGGGAGATAAATAGGAAATAGGAAATCTGAATGTTTTCAATCTACTTTCGATAGCAAAGCCATGCAGAAACCAGGCAGAAAAAACAGGCATGATAATATCATACTCACTGTAAACATGAGCTGGCATCCTCCCAGTATGTAATCCAGAAAAGTGTAGTCTCTTGTAATCTAAAGACACAAGAATCAAAGGACAAAGTGAGAAAAAAGTCCAGGAAAATAACTGCAGTGGACAAGAGAAGAGGAGAGTGTTGATCTATTGAGAAAAGAGAGTGAAAAGAGTCAGGATATTAAAAATGGCATCAGATCAAATTGGACTTAGATTAGGTGAAAACAGACTATTGTTTTGTTTTTATTTAAGGTGCAGCTCCTGATCCAGTTTGTTGTTATAAAGCATTTTTTCTTACACCACAGTCAATGTCGTGAACAACCTACCTAAACACAGCACACTGTAAAAATAAATAAATTATTAACCCTCTTCATAAGCAGAACCATAAAATTTGGTTTAGAATGACAAAACAACCCATGTGTTTTCTGATTCAAGGTACCACCAATGGAGCCCCAATTATTATCATGTTTGAACACAATTTCCACTCCAATTACAATGAATATTTAGCATGGATTTTACTGTCATTAGTCTAATCCCTGCTGGCAGCCAACAAATATAATTAGTGTATTAGCAGTTTTGTGCGAGTGCTGGATGTGTATGTGTGTGCACATGTCTGTACCAAGGCTTACGTTCATGGTTGTGCGCATGAAAAGAGTAAGAAGGAAAAGAATCAATTATGAAAGCTTGTCATCGTATGCACACAGCTTTAATGTCATTCCAGTAGTCATCTAAAGACTCGGTGTTCCATCTTAATGTGTCCTCTGCTGGGCTCAAAGCTGCTGCACTAATTAGTTATTCAGAGCGAGATACTAACGCCCAGCTGGAAGTGTGTCAGCTGATCAAAACCACAATGGTTTAATGTAATGCTTCATTGCATCGAGTGTAAGATGGGTCATTATGAGGTGACAAGACATGAGGAGAGGTTGAATGATTTGGCTGACAGTCAAGTACGTTGGATAAAATGTATTGAAATGTGAAATTGGAATTCACCTTGAACAGGCGACAAAGATTTTTTAAACAACTTAAACTGGCTTTTAGGGATGTTCCACATCAGATCGTTCACAATAATATTGATATTTTTAATATGATTAAATGTGGAAATGTGGAAGTGATTTGGTTACAAAAGATAAGATGTAAAAGAAACCACGGAAACATGTAAAAAGTGCAAGAAGGCTGTAACAACAAAAGGGGACAATACAACAAACCTACTTCACCACCTCAAGCAGAAGCACCTGGCTCAGTGCAAGGAGAGACAAAAATCCCACGAAAACAGCGTAACAGCTATTGTGAGTTCTAAACCAAACACATTTGGTCTTTTAGCTCATTGTTTTGGTTTTACAACCCGCACACAAAAAGATTCCACTATACGGCTAAGTCTTACGGTTTACATCAACCAACCCAAATGAAACCACAAGCAACTGGTATCTGCAAAGCAAGCTCAGATAAGACAAGAGCGTGAAACTGGCCTAGCACAAAATGGCAAAGAATCGAAGTAAAGAAACTGGACAATAAAGCCTATAGTTATTTACTAAGTACATTCATTTATTAACATTTATATCACATTAGTACTTCCTATCTATATATAAAATTCTCAGTGATATATCTTTGATACGTAGTAGAAAATCAGTGAAGGACTGACCCATTAAAAGCAAAAACCTATGTGCGGGAGAAGTTAAGGGAGGCTATGGGGAAAGTCTTTCAGGTGGCCTCAAGGAAGTTCTGGAAAACCATTCAATGGAAGGGAAAGCAGGGCTTGGCTAAGGCTGTGTTCAGCCAGCGAGGAGAACTGCAGATCCGGACCAAACTATAGTCAAGCAGTGTGAAAGAGCACTTTGAGGAGCTCCTGAACACAACCAACATGCCCTCTGTGGAGTCTGAAGACTACACGGAAGTCTCACCCATATCTCTGGCAGAGGGCACTGAGGTAGTCAAGAAGTTCCTTGGCAGCAAGGCACCAGATGTATGAGATTTGCTCTGAGATGCTAAAGGCTCCAGACATTGTTGGGCTGTCTTGGCTGACACACTTGTTAAATGTTACGTGGAGGTCAGGGACAGTACTTGTGGAGTGGCAGTGGCAGCTTTGAGCATCCCATTTACTAAAAACCTCCAATTACCGGGGTATCACACCGCTAAGCCTCCCCAGGAAACTATCCACTCAACATATGTATTGTGGACTTGGAGAGGGCTTATGACAGTATGGGGTACTGGGCCATCAGGTCCTTGTGCAACCATACTGAGAGCGTGAGGAGCTCAAACATTTGGAGTGAGTGTGGAGCAGAGTATATTCACACTGAAAGGCGCTACGTGAGGTGATTCTGGAATCTGATTAGGATGCTCCCGGGTAGACTCATCTGGCCTGGGAACACCTCGGGAAAACGTTGCTGGGGAGAGGGCCATCTGGAATTTGCTTTCAAATACCTTCTAAGGCTTTTTGTAAGGGAACTGTGATCAGTTCTAGACTTTTCAAAACCTGCAGATACCCTGTGTCAGTAAGCAATTTTTTGTGAACATGTTAGCCAAAACAACTTAAATAGATAATATATCAGGGCTGTGTTTCTAAAAGTTTGTTTAGGAAACTTTCTGCCCTTTCATGGTCAGAAATGATTTAACACAGCTTTAAGATTTAGAGGTGAGGTTTGTTTAAATAGAGCATGACAAAATGAAAAATGATTTATTCTGAAAATGAAGTCAGTTGTTTTCCTATTGCAAGCTTAGGAATCTTATTAGAGTAAAGTCACTCCAAACACACACGTATTACAGTGTAATACACTGTAATACCTCAACTGAGGATTCTGCAGCAGTATAATGTTAAATTTTCTACCTTCTACTCTGCTTATCTTGATAAACAAAGTTGTATAATTATTTATTACTAAGCTTATTTTGCTGCAATCCTAAGCTTATTTTGCTGTTATGTAAGGAGATGTAAAAATTGATCTGAGATTTAAGATGTTGATAACATGCTTATGGGATTCCACAAGTCTATGTGCAAGGCTAATTACAGCCTAACATTGAGAACCCAAACAACATTATTATCTACTCTACCCTATCTGCCCAAAACAGTGATACCAGTAGTCGTAGTTAGTAAGAGAAATCTGATAAAAAGAAAAAAAACATTCAAAAAACAAACCTTTTTTCCCAATTCACTTTAGACTGTCTCTGACTATCTGACAACAATTTCCCCTCAGGGATCAATAAAGTATTTCTGATTCTGATTCTGATTAATGGCATGGAATATTCCAAAAACTCCATACATCAGCATCCCTTTGACCTAATCCCAGTTTATTAGTGTTAGCTAAATCAGCCATCTCTGGCAGATTTGTGTTTGGTTTGATGACCAAACACAAGTTTACAGGCTAAATCAACAACAAACTAACGCACAGAAATGCCTTCCATCTGTTTTCTCTCCATTTCGGGCTCCTGATGTAGCCATTTTAAAGCTAGCACTTTATAAAGCTAAAGCCCCTGATATAACTTTAACTTTTTTAAAGATAAAACTTGATAAAGTTAACTCCCCTGATGCAGCTATTTTAAAGCTTATGCTAGATAATGCTAATGCCCCTGATAAAGCTTGATCCATCACAAAATGGAGATAAGACAGTGGGAAGGTATTTCTGTCCGTTACGTTGGTTTTTAAATGAGCCTGTAAATGGCTGCTGGCAGCAGATTTCGTCGTTGTTTGCGTACTGCATACCACATGCTACATTTTGGTCAAATCAGTACGTACTGCTAGTGTAGTAGGCAACTTCAAATACAGCCTACGTACACAGCATGCAGCGTGCATCATAACATAGACCCAACAAATCAATGATGAAATTCGTTGCCAACTATTTTTATAATAGATGTTTATCTATTTAATCCATTAGTTGTTTCAGCCCTAGTTTAGACACAACCAAACATTAAGATTGTGAAGAAAACATGGCTGCTGCTGGAAAAATGACTAGAACAAAGCTCCATCCATCCATCCTCACCTTACATAACTTGACAATGATAATTCCCGAGTTTTTATAGTTCTTCTTCTTCTTCTGTTTCTTGGGGTTGATGCAGTCAAATTCCACCTGAAGAGACAGCAAGACAATTGCAGAGAACAGAAAGATGACAAGTATTGGTATCAGAGGGGAAACTGAGAAAAAAGTTGGAAAAGAAGGGGGGAAATAATGGGGAAAGCAGAGATGATAGCAGGGTTGGAAAGAGGAGCAGTGAGCTGGGGGGGAAATGAGCAGACAACTGAGAGACTGTGACTTGGATCTGCATGCATTCCACACACCGCCTACAGCAACTACAACTTGACAGTCAAACTTAGAGATGTATTTTATGCAAACTGTATTACAGTGGTGTACTACGCAATTTATATGGGAATCACAAAAATACTGTTACAAAACACTATAAATTCATTTTATGTGATGACCATGAAGATTGAAGTCTTTAATACTGTAAAACCACAATTTAGACGGCAATGTGTTTGATCAAAAGAGACATTTGAGATATGCGCACACACACACACACACACACACACACACACAAACAAACACACTACACAAACTCACATGCCTTAAAGTCAGCTGGTGATTCATATGACAGGTAGCTCTAAATGCCTTGTCGTGTTACCGGGGCTCAGCTAAATGCTGTTTTACATCTCAAAAGCACCTCTCATTTTCTCATCCTTCTTTTCACACACTGTCTCTCTCTCTTTCCATCCCCCATCTCTCCACCTCCTCCCTCCCCCCCAACAACATTCACCACACATGAAGAGACTCAGTGGGAGAACAAGTCATGAGGCTGCTTTGGCACATGCATGCACGCAGTTTCACAAATGAACACACACACTTTTGCTCACACACACACACACACACACACACAGATGCACACACAGAGCTACTAATGAATGAACGATCTTCTGATCCCTGCATCTTTACATCTTTGGCAGGCAAGATATGCAAAAGTGAAAAAAAATAAATCTCAGTAGTATTTAGTCATTAGCAGCTCAGACTGAAGACCCAACCAGTCCTAAGTCACCATAATGTGCAAAAATGCACGATGCAAATCTGTGCATGATTATTCCAGCTTCCTTGTTGATGAATGCGACTGAATGCATTTAAACTGCAAATTAGCCAGTGCGGGGCAGAGTTGAAGCCACTTCAGTACAGCTAGAAGATAAAATAAAACTGTTACCCATTAGCTGATGAAAGCAGTGCGTCAGTTATTTTGTGCAAGATCAGCTAAATGCTGGGTTTTTAAAAAAGGAATGGTCTAGCGTTTCAAAATCAAACCAGTGACCTTCTGTTTCAAAAATGATTCAGCAGCTGAGGTGTTGCATGACAAACTGCATGATGTAATGGTTTAAACCCAGATCATGATCTTTGAACTGTTGCCATTCATCTTGCCTCTCTGCCTGCAATTCATCTTTTATGTCCATAGCAGAGGACAGAAGTTACAGAGAACATTAAGGTAAGCCAGAATTTGCTGCAATTGAAGGGAAAGAAGAATATAGGTCTATAGCCCCACTGGCAGCTTATTACACACCATTAAATAAAACGATGGTGTTGATATAAAAACTGAGGCAACCCTGATACACTAAGATCTTTACCATTAATTGTTCAGCCTGATGGTGGTGTGAAAATCAGAATGGTTTATGTTATGTGGTTTTTGGACCATCTCACACTCAGCTTGTCAGCTCGACACCGTCACACTGCCTCATCTTTGGTATACAGCCTATTGTATGTCTCATCAGACTCAGCTGTATGTGGGCTCAGCTTTGCCTGAAGCTGACCACCTGGCTGG
>JAPZEA010000023.1:6025866-6037707 GCA_029783685.1 Heniochus monoceros | reverse complement strand
CTGCCGACCAGACACAATGAGACAGGCTAGAGGAGGCAAGTAACCCCATGTAAGTTCCACATTGTGTGCTTAACTACCTGTGAGAATAATTTACACCTCTGCAGAAATACTGTTATGCTGAATGTTTGATGCTTACTTAAGTGATCGCAGACGGGGCAACACTGTGGTCATAATCTGAGCTGCGGCGTCACCAATCACATGACCTGACAGACTGGGAGAGAAAAAAAAAGTTTCTCATTCATTCATTTCAGTTCTAGAACGTAACACAAAAATGTCGCGCTGGCTATCCAGTGACATTTAAACCATGCTGACAATTAGCTCAGCTCTTTAAAATCAGAGCGGAGGAGCGCTATTAAACTACGAATGAGGACAACAAGAAAAAAGTTAGTGAAAATGTGTGCGTGTTGCTCACTTTAAGCACTGAAGGGCTGTGGCCTGCAGCAAGGCCTCGGAGAGCTTCTCAAGCACACACGTCTCTTTGGAACCAATACTGCAAAGGATCAAAGAAGGTGCTCGTCACGCTGGAACTTTAAAACAGACATTAGTAAGAGCGTCAAATGTGAAAGAAAACTCTCACCTGAGAGACGTGAGATGTGGCAGCGAGGGCAGAACAGAGCAGAGAAACTCAGCTCCCTCTAGACCCAGGCTGTTGTGGGAAAAACTGTGAACAATGACATCAAACATGACTTGAGGATGCTTTGTTCCTTCCATTTTTTTTTTACAAAAACGTCTCCCTGGCACGGACTCGTGCATATTATATTCAGACACAAAAGAAAAAGCACTAACTCCAACTCTGTCAGTAAAGGACACTTCTGGATGATTCTGGTCAGAGATGCAAGCTGGTGTCCCTCCACTGCACAGTCCACAAGGCTGGAGGACAGAAGAGACAAAAACATTTTAGTGTCCAGGGTTGTGGAGTTCATTCATAAGCCTTTCAAACAATGAAATCTTGTTTTCTATAAATATGTATGACATCCCTAACAGTGCAACCCATTTGTTTTCAAGAGAAACAAGGATCATAGCTGACCGCTGCTGTGATAAAGGCCAACTTAATGTATATTTTCTCAAGGGAAGCTCACATGACGTTGATATTATACAACGCTTTGGCTGGCACATTTAAAGGAAAAAGTACCCTATTTTCTCTGTGGCCATTGTTGGAGACAGATCTGCGGACTCATCACTGAAAACACAAAAACACATGAACATTCACAGCTAGTGCAGGCAACGCATTTTATTTTACGAAGGATTTTTTGTTCTATATGTTGAAATTATCTTACATCCTGACAGCAATCAATAAATCAAATACTGACAAAAACAACAATAAAAAAAATCCAGTGTCTGCCTGCCTGTCTACCTACGTACCTGCCTGCCTGTAGTGACAGACTGTCATTCAGCAGCTAACCCAGCGGCACAAAGCACGCACCCACAGCAGAGAGCAGTAGACTAACAGACTGACAGGCACGTTTGTGACGGCAATTTCACAAAGTTGTTTTTTCATGTATTTCTTAAAATTGGATTTTTTCAGTTTGGCACTTTCAAAATCTATCTTACTCTCGCTGGTTTCTCCAACATTACCAACCCCAGCTTTAATACATCTATTTATTTAATATGTTTACTCTTTGTGTATTTCAGCTGCAGGGTTGAGATCATTAAAGACCCCCTCCCGACATATTTTAAGATACAGAAAAATAGTTGTAATGTCCCAAAATCCTGCTCATGTTGTAAAGATGTATCTATCTATCGCGCTTTAAACCCCCTTCAGCTGAATGTGAAAACAGCCCTCTGCTGTCAAACTCTGCACAGACATCATTCTACACAGAGCAGCTCAAATATCCAAGAGACGGAACAGCGAGCTGAACACATGTTTGAGTTGAATTAACTCAAACATGCAACCTGAGACGTGTTACCTGACTGAAGTCAGTTCAGTGGACTTCATCACAGACAGGTGCAGCGTGGTGTGGTGAACCCTGCAAAGTCAACGTGCACAGTACTGTTACACATAAAGCAGACATGTGGTTTGATGTGGGGCATTCTACAATGACCGTGAATGTGTTTCACTACATATAGTCTCCCAAAGTGTGTGTGTTCATTTGCATATCTCACTTGATCGTGTGTATGTTGCTGTTGAGGTCCAGACAGTGACACACCAAACTAACAGCTTCCTCAGATCTGATCCAACACTCCTCAATACTGACAAGGAAGAGAGAAAGAAACACAGCTCTTAAGGAGAACAATTAACAAGATGCTGCAAACACCATCACCAGCTGTGAAAAGTGGCAACAAGTAACTTTGGCAAGAAATGCACCAAAGGAAGTCACATGATCAGCACATGGCCGGAGATGTGATAGTCACATGAAAAGTCATCTCAGGTCATGTGTGGTTTTAAGAAACAGAAAGTAGTTTGATGCTTCCCTTTAGGAGCAAACGGCAAACTGTATTCCTTCTCACTTGACCCTGAGTCCTCTCTCACTGCTGTTCAACACTTTCACAAAGTCTTCAATCCAATCCGACTGCAGCCAGTTGTTCTTCAACCTGTGGACCAAGCACACAGGAATCATCACTAAATACTGGCGTCTAGCATGGAAAATGAAATAAACGCTGGATCATCTGCGACACTCATCATAATGAGCCAGGTAGATCAGTAGATGCCCTTCTGATCAATCATATTTGTCAAGAAAAATATCAATAATTCATAAAAAAAAATAAGATAAAATAAACACTGCACTCAGTCAGTTGTTAACTTGTTAAAAAATATGAAAGAGCTATAGCTTTGTGCTTTTTTTAAAGTTATCCACTAGTTTTTGAGATGGTTTCATAGACCAAAATGTTTCACACAATATCCTATGAGAGTCACCAAGACTGGAATTACTGTTTTGAGATATTTGCAGTATCAACATTCACACAAAGATGTCATTTCTATTTAAAAATACAACATCCACTTTCCTAAATTCCCCATAAGCTGAAGTTGTTGAGAAGCTTTTCATGGGATGAGAGTTATGGTCTGCAGATGGAGGTGTACTTACTCCAGTTTGCTCAGACTGGGACAGACAGACATGATCTCCGCTAATCTGACCAGATGTTCACGTTCCAATCTGCTCTCTCTCATGCTGGCAGAGAAGAGAGAGAGAGCAAACAAACTGGTGAATGCAAGTGTACTGAAAGCTTTAAACCACCTGATCAGACAACAAATATGGACCTAAGACTGTCTGCAAAGAATGCTAACAATCAAGCCGTGGTTTCGCTCTGACCCTCTGTAGCATTAATTGTGCCACCGTGTGATAGCAGCATATGGTGGAATGAACTCTGCCTCTTCCTGTCTGTTTCCATCTGTCAGTGCTTGCAAGTGCAGGAGCAGTAAAAGAAACCTGATACCTCTGATGTGTCTCGTGGCTGACGTATAAATTATTGAGATCTAAGCTTATTCAACCGTCACAGGAAAACCACAAAGCTGATTTAAACTGAGAGCAAGAACGCCTCACAGGCTGCACCATAAACATCAAAGGGGCACAGTGGTAACGTGGTAATCGCATGAAGGTTAACTTGTGCGTCAAATGGAAAGCCTGTGCACAAGGACATGCAGGGAACTTAGGCTTTTGGCATTTTGGATTCTCCTTGTCTTACCTCAGAGTTTTTTCATGGCCTTCATATTTTGTGAACCAGATGACACACCTCTCCCCTGCTCCCAAACTGCCAGCAGACATCACAAAGTTCAGAGACAAAGAGACAGATGGGGACAAAGCTTCATTGGCTCATGCAGTTTCTCATTCTTTCCACCATTCATTTAATTGCTTTCTTCTCTTGATTCTTTCTTGACTCTTTTCCACAGACTCACCTGACTTCTACATCAGAGACATTAGCACAGGTGGACAGTGTGCTGGCCATGTCCAGCAGCCCCTGCTGGGACAGGCTATTGTTGCTCAAACTGTGTATGAAGACACATCAAAGACCAGACAGGTGTTATTCTCTCACTCATTTACCATCATATGTGTTATATTACTCTAACCATTTTCCAACACTATGGCTACATGCTGTAAGTGACATTTGCTGGTGAAAACCAAAAACATGACAAGAGGCCCTGTTCACACAAGACATTTTGACGTGACGCAGCAGGAAAAGCACAGGTGTTGATATCAAAATAAAATGAACGATGGCTGAATTCCATTTAGCTGCTTGCTCTGTTCCTGCTAGCTCACTGTCACACTGGGACACTACAACATGACACATTGTTAACATGATAAGTAACTTTTACTACTACAACAAGTCAAAGCGTCTGCTGTGAAAAAGGCCTATGGTTCGAATTAGGTTATTTAAGAGTTGTTTTAGTTGAACAATTAACTTTGCAATCAAAGGTAATAAATACAAGGCATTACATTTACAACAGTACACTTGACTGAAAATGAAATACCTAAAGAATACCTAAAAATGTCATTTAATATCCTGCATTTTCTGTTTTCATACCTGCCAGCACTTATATGACAAATGTCGGTCAGGCTTGAATTTGCAGTAAATGGATTAAAAGTTAAAAAAAAGACACTGAGACACATCTGCGTGCAGCATTACATACAAATAGTTGACGCATGACTCTCTTAAATGCTTCTTTACAGTATGTGTATGCTGAAGTCTTATTAAAAACAAGTCTAATCTATTAAATGCATTCTTTTACTTTTTATTATTATTTAACCAGGCCTTCATTAAAACAATACTGTTTAGTGTTTGTTTTGTTCTATTCAGCTGCTACAAATGAATACAGAAATAAACATCAGTATTTCATAATACGAGTATCACTTGACGCAGCTGCTGATCTTAAGCTCTGGCAGAGAATCCACAAAACGCTTCACTCCTTCATCTTCCAGTTGGTTATTTGATAAACTGCAGTCAAAAGAAAGGATGACTCAGCATTACTCAGCAGTAAGCACAGTGTGTATGTACAGTACATGGGTACACACTAATGTATCAGTAAGAGTGTGTTGTGTGTGTGTTCTGTGTGCGGCACATACTCCAGATCAGACAGGGGGGGACCCTGCTGCAGGATCTCAAGCAGTCTCTCCAAGTTGTCTCCATTCAAGCTGAAATGAGTTAACCTGTGTGCACAGACAGACAGACAGACAGACAGTCAGACAGACAGACAGACAGACAGTCAGCCAGACAGACAGACAGACAGACAGTCAGTCAGACAGACAGTCAGTCAGACAGACAAACAGACAGACAGACAGTCAGTCAGACAGACAGACAGACAGACAGACAGACAGTCAGTCGGACAGACCGTCAGTCAGACAGACAGACAGACAGACAGACAGACAGTCAGACAGACAGACAGACAGACAGTCAGTAGGACAGACAGACAGACAGACAGACCGTCAGTCAGACAGACAGACAGACAGACAGACAGACAGTCAGACAGACAGACAGACAGACAGTCAGTCAGACAGACAGACAGACAGTCAGACAGACAGACAGACAGTCGGACAGTCACTCAGACAGACAGACAGACAGACAGTCAGTCAGACAGACAGTCAGACAGACAGACAGACAGACAGACAGACAGACAGACAGTCGGACAGACAGTCAGACAGACGGACAGACAGACAGACAGACAGACAGTCGGACAGACAGTCAGACAGACAGACAGACAGACAGTCAGTCAGTCAGTCAGACAGACAGACAGACAGACAGACAGTCGGACAGTCAGTCAGACAGACAGACAGACAGACAGACAGTCAGTCAGTCAGACAGACAGACAGACAGCTGTGATGTGTGTTTTTTCTGAAAAAGCGTTTGCATATTTTAAGATGATCCGGAAAAGCAGGTCAAACACAAGTAAACAGCACAACTGACGCTTCATGATAACATCATAAATTACATTCACTTTTTCTTCTGGCACTTTCTCCGCTGATCATGACCTGGTGCCTATGTGCCGTGAAACCTGCATGCATTTCTTTTTTTGGATTTATTTGTTTATTCGGTTGCTGACCACAGACCTGCAGCTGGCGTGTTCTGCTTTCACACTCTCAAAACGGATGAAGGATTCAGTCTGAGGCCTGAAGAAGAGTTCAAAGCAGTATTTAACAAAAACTCACAAAAACATGTAGAATTACTGCAGTGACATATTTACAGTATTGAAATTACTCCTATTAATTGTAGCCACTGCAGAACAGACTGCCTGGATAGAAAAACAGCTAAAACTGTCAACACTTTTCACTTTTCATATTGTTGTCTTGGGAACAGGGGAAAGTACCTGAGCTCCACTGCTGCGACTCGCTGACTGACAGTCCAACAACTGACCAACATCAGTGCTGCAGCTGCAGATGTGACGCTGTGGCTGACACTGAGGAGGAAGACGATAGAGTTGATTCAGATAAAAAAGAAGTTAATCAGACCGCTGTGGTTACTGGTGCAAAAATAAATGCCGCTTTCAGTACCTTTAAGGGTTGTGGCTCTAAATGAATTTGCTCGGCATGACAGCTTGTTTTGGTGCAGCAGGCTCAGAACAATTAGAAAAAAAAAATGCCTTTTCAGCACTGACACCCAGGAGGCAGTTGCTCATACTGGGCCACCAGTTTTGGTTCATCCGAAACTTAAAGGTGTTTTTTTAATTTAAATTTAAAACCATAGCATCACAAACACTTCACTCTCACACTGATGTCACAGGACTGCACTCATTTCTGGATTGTGCCATCATCTATATATTATCCCTATCGTAGTAACGAATAGTACATGTCAGTACAGCAGTAAATATTCATACAGTACACATATTAGTGGACAAGTTTCACACAAAAAAATGGACTTAACTAGAGAAATCTTTACTAACACACAAATCCATCCACACTAATGAACTCCTGCATGTGTGTAGGTCTTACTTGAGCCTCTGCAGTGACGTCATCTTCGGCAGGACCTTCAGCAGATTCTCAACAGCCTTCTCTGTCAGTGAGCAGTGAGACAAACTGACACAACGGAGAAGTATATTAATGTCTACCCGTTCGGTCACAATCATGAAGTAATAATGGCTGGATATCCAATAATTTAGACTTACTCTAACTCCAAACAGGAGTCACACTGGACCAATTTTCTGCACAGCGTGGTTACGTGAGATGGCAGGAGGTTGCTGTTGTTTATCCTACAGCGTAAATAAGGATCATTGTGTATTTTAACTTTAAAGTAATGACCTGTGGTAAACTGTTAAAGAAAACTGAACACAGCATTGGTATATTAAGTTGTTGATGGTAAACATGTTAGCTTATTGACAGATCCAGCAGAGCAACATTCGCAATTCATTCTTGAGTTGTTTCTGCTATTTCACAAACTTAAGTCCAATATTTAATCTCCTTTTAGCTCTTTGGTCTCCACCGACTCCAGCATGTCGCCGTTTGGTGCAAGGCAGGTAGAGTGCAGCGCATTTATGGGAGCTTCTTCACGTGAAAGCTGCAAGAGTGAGCCAAACCAGTAAAGGTTGTAAAACCAAAACAATGAGTCAAAAGGCTGAAGCTCTGCAGAGATGAGGAGGAGTGCAGAGTGCAGCTTTATAAAACACTGTTCTGATATATTTCTGCAGAATTTAGAACATTCGTTTCTAAAAAAGCAGAGCAACATAAAAAGAAAGGTTTCCTGAGTTTATTACTGAGGCTGATTACACAGCTCTTACTGTATATGAGCTGGATAAGACGCGTTCACGGGTTACGATCCATTTGTTATTCAGCTAATCGCCCAGACCATTAGAGCCAGACAAACTGCCTCTGCCAGACCGATTCCAGTCACCGAGCCGGCTGCCAGACTTACATTGAGCCTCATACAGTAAAACAACAGGGGGACGCTTCCATTTTCAGTCCGGAATACATGTCTGCCAGTATTTGACACAATTTACTGTGGGCCTAAGCCCAAACAAAATCCCCAGAGACAAACAAACAAACCTAATGGAGCAAAAGCATGAAGTAAGGCAGGGGAGCCTCTCCAGCGTTTGGCTGAGCAAGCTCTACAGGCACTGCGGACCTGATGAACCACTGCAGTGCTGAGTAGGACACAGTGAGCCGAGAGGACTACAACGCTGTGAAGAAGATAAACATGTGCTGTTTTCTCCACCTCTGTATTTACAAAGCAGAAAGCTGCTAGATTACAGGTATTACTGTACAAGAGAAATGTGAGAAAATTCTTTTAGGACAATGAACGGCTGGGGAAAGCCCAACAGATGAGCTCTTCCCATCCCATCCAAGCGGGGAAGACTTTGGAGAAAAGCTACTTCATGACATCCACCCACTTGTAAAGCGAACTGAAAGATGAGCTGCGGTAAATTCTTACTGCTCTACAGAGAGTAGTGGTGTGATTCGCTCTGGTCCTGGCCAGCCATACGCTGAATTCAGTCCCAAAATACAGTCAGCTCGCAGGAATCAGCCGTAAAAACCCACTCGAACGCTGAGGATTTGAGTCTATCTGCCTGCGTGCTACATTACTGCAGGAGATTTATTTTTTTTTTCCAACTGATAGTTTATGTATCTTAGACAGCAAGGTCAGACATGATAAAATAAGAGCTAGAGAAATGAATCAGATTAAACATTCTTATAATATAATTGGCTGGTAGACTGAATTCAGTTACAGTAGAACAGGCTGCAGCGCGGGGTTGTAATCCCACCGCCGGTGGGTTTGCTAAGGCTGAAAATCTCAACAGATGAAGGGAGAAGAAAACGGGGAGGCAGAATATAGGTCAAGCAGGTGGGGTTGAATTGGGTTCAGATGGAAGCTCATGTGAGGCGGATCTGAAGGGGTCTGTGGGGGTCTGCAGGGTCTGACACAGGGGGAGGACAGGGTGGGACGTATCCGGTAGGAACAAGGCTCTAAGTTTAACCAAAAACATGACAGCGGGTGATGTTTTTCTATTCAGTTAAAGGTCAAATGGTCAACTATTTTTTTATTTGAAACTTTTAATTGTTAACCTCTTGGTAAAGGACATTAAAGGCGACATCCACGCTACACTTTTTCATTTTAAAACAGCGTTTTTTCCGTACAGATGAGTGTTTTAATATACACCTGAAAATGCATAACTCGACCATTCACGTGCACTGGGCAAGAGCATGCCAGTGTTTGCCTCCTGTGCATGCAGGCAGTAGTAGCATTGTAAAATTTAACTGCACAACATCTGCTAACACAGACAACAAGGTCAGCAATGGCTGCAATTTGTTATCCATGTTGAATTACCTGCTGTAGACGAGGCTCATATATACAGGCATATACACAGGCCGATGTTGTTTAATATCTTCTGGAAAAAGGTTTACGTGACAGACGCGTAACAAATCGGGGAAGGACACATTGTGACTGATAAGGCCCAATCATCAAGCGAATGTGTTTGTCTGCATTGCTTCCAAAAATTTTAGGGGTTTGGAGTAGTGTGAGCGCTAGGTGTAAAGTTATGTGCTTTAAAACGATTAAATGACAGGTGGCGTTATTTCTTCGAGACACGTCCACGGAGTATATACAGTAGACTTTGTTTTAGTGCAGCACTGAAGGTGTCAGTCAGTTTGAAAGCTGGTGATTTAATTCAATAGAGAGAGGCCAAGATGGAGGCAAAGACAGAGTTGAGAGTTGGGCGGGGACTGGCTGCCTCTGAGAGTTGCAGGAGATCGGGTGGAAAACGTGCACATGTTCCCATGGGGTTTCATTGCAAACCATGAGTTAAAGTTTCTGTCGGTACGACAAGGGCATTCCTGGAGATCTCCTTCTCACTTCCACACAGCGCTTGTCCACATGTGTGTGTCAGCAGTTCCGATGTTTTCCCTGCTCAAATTTCCTTCATCCTGGGAGGTTTAACGAGGGCATTTGTTCACCTTCTCCTACGCATCACTCTTGCATGATCACACCAACAAGGAAGTGATCGCACCTACAATAACCAGCATATACATCCATACATTTACACAAAGCCTCTCAATGGAGCCCAGACAGAATGGAAATGTTTATCCAGATCACGGGCCGTAGTAAAGGTCTCCCCCCTCTAGAACAGACGACCTATAACACAGCCAGACAACACAATACACACTGTTTCCAACAAGAGCGTCCAACACCGCTGTTAACCCAGCTACGCCTGGGTTTTCACTTAATGCTCAGTAAAACCGTCCAAACAGCAAAGAAGGAATTCAGTTATGCTCTGTTAAACATTTAAAGGACTTGGGTCAGGGTATTACACAAAAACAATGATCCTCATTCTGAATTAAGAGAAATAAAATGTCACTCTAGTGTGCAATGTTATGTTGGAAAAACTTCAGTCCATCATCCATGTTTTTTTTTTTATTTGACAAATATCTGTTTATTATCAAGCAATGCTTATATGGTTATAAACATACACACTTTGCAAAGGATTTAAAGCTTAATTATCCCTGTTGGCACTTAAGTTTTCCATCCAACCACTGATTAAACTCCTCAGACTACAAAGAAGGAGTGAAGAAGTGAAATTAGCAGCGACTGTGTTTGTTTACGATGAAAAGACTCTCCTGGCACACAAACTGCAGCACAGATGTGTCACTGGATGTTCTGCCTCGCCGATCCGCCACATACTGTATAAAATGTGATGCCACGACACTGAGAAACACCACAGAGACCAACAACAGCTCCAACAAAAGGGTCTTGTGTTTCAGGTGCACTTGTAGCCTTGTGAAAAAGACGGCCGCCCACTAAAGTTACAGCCGTGTGTGACACTAAAGGCTGGACTGAGTGCTGTATTCGGAACGGCGTTCCAGGTACCAGACAGTTTAAGAGGCAATGAAACACTTGAGCACATCTCCCTTTCCCATTGAGGCCCTTTGCGCAGCTCCCTCTGGAGACCAGGAAGTCAAGGTGCTTTAACTTACGGCATTATAACTGCCGTGTCATTAAAAACAGAAGATCTCAGAATGGTAGCAGGAGAGAGAGAGATAGAAAGAGAGAGGAAGAAAGGATGAGATAAAAGCGCAAAATGAAATATGGGCATGACTTATTTGATACAGTAATACTTTTGGATCGTTCACAGCACAACTCCCATCTCTGTGGTAGCCATAAATTCACAAATATAAGTTATAGCATGTTAGCCTATGTATATACAATATAATACAGCATGCGATGAGATATGGCCTACTGGGTACGACGGGAATTTATGCAATGTTTAGGAATGTGTTTTCCTTCCTTGAAAGGTGCAAAAAAATTCCTACAGATCAAAAACTTAAGCTTCACTTCCAATTCGATTCTGCCGAGACTTCGAGATGGCAAGTGTTTAGTCAACAACAGTGTGCAGACAGAAATGGCACGGCCTTTAAGAAGTGCAAACAGAGAAAGTGTTGCTAAAAACATAGCTTATGGGGAGGAATGTCTACTGTTCACATTTCAAAGCGGGGAATAATTGCTTCAAGTTGACTGTAATTGGTTTGTCTTTAATCTGCCCTCGATCTGCCGCTCCCATTTTACGGTTACCAATTAAACACAGTTGTTACTTTTGTTGGTGCTCCTTCTGTAAATACTACGAGTGGAACGATGATCCTGGAAAAACCTTGTTTTTGTTCTCCCACCTCCTCTCCCTGTTCTGCTCATGATAATAAGTACCGTAGGGATGTTTTTCTTACCGCAGTGAAAAAGTCTGAGCTTAGCGCAGAAACTTCTTTGACCTTTTGCACGAGCTGCTTTCGTTTTAGGGCTGCTGAAGCGCTTATTGTGCTGTCAACAGCGATGTGTTACTGTAACAACCAATTATGTTTTCCTGCATGTTAAAGAATGGAATGGAAAGTCTTGGAATACTGCATGGAAAAGCCTACAGGGAATGGACAAAATACCAGACACACCTTGCTATATTCTGCAGTGTGTGCACCTGTGCATCAGCAATTTGATATGATGATG
>JAPZEA010000023.1:5906595-5921162 GCA_029783685.1 Heniochus monoceros | reverse complement strand
CATATTAAGAGTTAATTAACAGGACAAATGAAGTGTGGAGTAGATATTAGAAGGATCCTCCTCCAGGTTATCAAGAGCTCTGCTGCACACACACACACACACACACACACACTCACACACACACACACACACAAAGTGTTCAATTGGTGTTTATTTTGTGTGTGTGTCTGTCTCTGTGTGTGCATGCCTGCATGTGTGTGTTTGTGTAAGAGAGAGTCAGAGTGGATGTCATATGTGCATTTGCTAAATACAAGATGGGACATATTTAATTTCATAACTGTTTTTTGTTTATCATTTCTATTGTGGGATACTATAGAGACATAATTTCTTCAGCTGTGTCTGTGGATTACCCAGATGTGTTAAATTAGCAGACAGTAACTGTGTAGTTCATGTTCATCTCACTAAAACTCACTAAAACTTGGACTTTTCAAAGTCTGCAGTGAACCATGTCTCATTTTCAGTGAAGCATGTCAAGACAAGCTGGTTTAATTTCACCAAATGTCATATTCAGTGTCAAAAATTACAAATTAAACAAATTACATTTGAACAAGTATAATACTGAAAGAAATAAACTAAGTGAACAAAGTTAAATCAGATGTAAAGTATTCACAGAAATCCACAGCCGTTTCCATTCGATGTTACTTTATACACCTACTCACATTAGGCAGGGAAGTATTGCCGTCATCCAATAAAATATTCTTATTTTTTCTTACGTTTTCGCAGCCATCTTTTTAAATGGAGAAGCCATTAGCCAATCAGAATACAGCTTACTGGTAGGTCGTTGAGTGCGTTGCCACGGCAACATACCACAACGAAGTGATTCGGTCGCTTGTGAGTGAATTTTGGAGCGCTTCAGAGTTACTAAATGCGCCGTTTATTCATTTACAGAGTTGTAATACTTGTTTTTTTTCTTATCAGTGAAACAAGACAACGTGTTTAGCTACACATTAAGTTTACGTCAACGTTTAGGGACGGAGGAGAAGTTTTTAGCCAGGTTTGAAGACATCGGCAATGCCAATTATTTTCTGGTGAGAGTGAGCTAATGATAAGGTATAAGAGCAATTCTAATTCTAAGCATTACATACATATATTTTCATTAGTTAAAAGTATTTTTAGAGTAAATTTCATCCAAAAGTAGCGACAGGGCTTGGAGGACTAGATAACCGCTAGATACTTGCTAGAGAACGTTAACGCTCGTCTACCTAGTTACTGTTATCCTACATATTAGCATCACATTAAAGAAAATCAACGTCTTTGGTAACTGCGTAGCTAGTGAGTGTAAAATAGCCTTTTAATTAGCTCTGTGCCTTATTAATGACACTCTTTTCTCTTCCATGTCCTTTCCTTTTTTGCAGGTTTGCTTCAAAAACGCATCCAAAATGACAACTTCTCAGTTTCCCTCAAGAACAAAGAGGCTGCTGTTAAAGAATTATAAACTTGTTCTAAAGGAGGACAAGCCAAGAAAGGTGAGGGTATCATGCCAAGACAGCTTGTAACTTTGCAAATAATTAGATGTATCCATCTGAAATTAATCAGATATTGAAACCAGGTTTTTCCTCATGAATTAACAGGGGCCCAATTTCCTGTGATGACGTTTTGGACACTGTCCCATAGTTTTAAAGAAGCTGCTTCAAGTGACATGTTGTCCTAATAATTATCTTGGCTTCTTAAAGGGAGTAAAAATCAATATCTGACTGCAGTGTTTTGTTGCAATGACCTCAGCTCAGCAATTTTAGTCTTCCACTCTCTCTGTAGGTGAGAAGAGTAGGAGGTACTTTTACTTGACTGAGATTTTTCTCAGGTCAAAATGAGATTCACATAAAACAGATTCTCTGTTCTTACAGTTGATTATATTGATTTCAAGTTTTGTGATTGTTCATTTTTGATCATATAGCAAACTTTGTTGAACTCATTGTCTGTGTGATAACAAAAGTGAAAAGCAATGCATACACATTAATCATTAAGCAATAAATCTAAAATCTAAAATATTTCTCAGTCACTATAGTACTTTATACTCTTGTATTTCTCTATGTCTACTGCTAAGTGTAATAAAACACAATTCAGATATGATAGGGTAATAATATATATCATTTTAAATAAAGCAGTGCAACCATTATATCCAACAGTACTATTTTCAAGTTTCTGTGGGCATTTATGCATGCATTTTTTCATGCAAACACAAAATCATTACATTTTAGGACACTTTTTTGAGAAGTCACAATCTAAAGATAAGCAATACTATTTCATGATTTTTTTAAAGAATAATATTTACTCACACAGCTTTGTTGTCTGTGGATAATAGAATAGTGGATTATGAATATACACCTAACTGCCAGCTATTGAATATTGCATATACAATAACCCGCTCTGCTACATTATTCATTTAGATTTTAAGCTAAAATCCTTTTCTGACCTATCCTTGAAATAGGCTAAGTGCAGATAGATGTTTCTTTGCTTCTGGTGTACTGATAAAGAGACGCCAGAAGATTGTGTGGAGAGGATATTAACCACGAAATGCTGCATAGTTTTTCTTGAATGGGAGAATATTAACATTCTTTGAGCACATGAAAACTCATGTACATGTTCTTGATGCAGGCGTCTGTGCATATGTGTCATAGCTGACAGCTTTAAGGTGACAGTCTACAGCTCTTGTGCTAATTATATTTTCCCCATTCCATCAGTGGAATGTGTAACAGTCTTGATGTGGTGCCTCATCACTACTGAACTAAGAGGCATTAAACAGGTTATCAGTGCAGTTAACATAATAGCCTGTGCTGCTGTGTGTTTGCAGGTGACTCCATCTGCTTACACCCAGGAGATGTTACAGTCCACAGAGGAACACCTGGCTAACATCAACGAGGTGCACCCGCCTCGCATCCTGGAGCTGCTTGACATGAGCAAGACTACGCATCACAAAGTAAGTACCATCCAATGTTGTGATACCTCAGTATCTTAACTTGGTATGCTTTCACTATTCACAAAATAAAGCTAAATTGTAATGAGAAAATGAAAGAGTTACAGTAGGCACTGATAACTAGGATATACTGTACACTTGGAGCATTTGCATTGTTCCAGTTACAATAAGTCAGATGTGAGCTCCAAAGGGTTGAACGAATATAGAAATTAATAAATATATCTAAATAAAAAGAGTGAATATGTTCGAGTCATCGAAAGGACAGATGAGACCAGAAAAAACAGCAACAATGCATGCAAACTTTCATTGTCATGTCATTATTTCATCATAATCCCCTGCACACAGAGCTTGTGCTGTCTGCTAAGGTCATTTACATCGTACCAAAGCTGCTTCTCCTTAGTCAGCAGCCACTAATTGATGGGCAGAGGGCAACCAATGTGACTGAATCCTCTGTACTTTTTGAATCAGAATTTAATGGTGGCTTGGAGCAAAAAAGTTCATGAAATGCCAGTGAAATTAATAAATGCACCCTGATCGTAATTAGGAGGACCCATTTTTGCATCTCACCCTGTTCACATTTTTTGTTGGCTTGTTGAATATGCAAATGTGAATATGAGTAACCTCCACTGTGCAGGTGATAAGTGGGAGCAATGACAGCAAGATCTCTTAAGGTCATCCTGAAAGCCACAAAATTGCACACTTTATCCAGGACAGTATTGACTACAGTATTGGATGGTAATGACTACTGCATATGTTGTGTTTTTTTCTATCAAGGGCATACTTTGCCGCTATTTTATACCATTTGTGTGTATGTGTGCCTTAGTTGTCCTTGGTGGATATGGATCAGCCACTTTTCCAGCCCTACCCATCTGAGCTGGTCTTCCAGAACTTTGCGCCTTCACAGACCTACAGGTTACAGCTCCTTCTCTTCAACAAGGACAAGGTGTGTGAATGAGTGATGAATAAGTAAATAGTTACACTAACAACATGGCTGCTGAGCCAACATTGCAGTCAAGACCAGATGTGAAATAGAACAACAGACAGCTGTTTCACAGCATATGTGTGTGTGTGTGTGGGGGGGTGTATGTGGGTGTGTCATGGGATGTGGATCGTCTATAAGGAGAGCAGAATGATTGGAAAAGGTCATGGGGAATTGGAGGAGATTTATCACTTCAAGTTGTACAAGACATCATCAAGTTAGAATGAATAAATCATCACTTGTGTGTATACCTAGGTCTGTGTTTGTTGCTCTGTGGGGTGTGCAATTGGGTGTGATTTTTTCTTCCATTTTTTTTGTTTTTTTTTTGTCAAGGTTCCACGACAAGTGAGGCTGGAGCTGCAGGACTCAGAGTATTTCCATGTGTCTGGTCGAAAGGAGGCAGGTAGCAAGGTTGCACCAGAGATGTCTGCTACTTTCACAGTCTCCTTCACCCCACAGGAGAACAAGGTACTGGAGACAGAGGGGAGTCAACCTGCTCCATAGAATAATCATATACAGAAGGCTAGATTCAGAGGGCACAGTGAAGTATCATGGTAATGTGCACTTATGAGGCTGATATAGAATTTAGATTAGATGATTAGGTGAGGCTGTAATAAGACCTACAGGAAAGCAGAGGATAGGATGTGGGTAAGAATGTGAAATTAGAGATTTAATACTCATAATACTAAGTAAGCACTAATGAAGACACTAACACAGCAAGTATACAGTACATAGATTAAATTGATAATATGATATCAGTGACAGTTTACACATGAAAATGGATGCACTTACTTTGCATTTGTATTTTATGCACAAATTTCTAAGTCTGAGATAAAAGGTTAAAGGTCAAAGGTCAGGAATTAGGTTACAACAGCACATCCTTTTGTCGTCTCTTTTACTGATAATGTTGGCAAAAGTGAAACTTGAGAAGCAAAGGTCAACATGAAATGTAGCAACATTATATTAAAGGTAACATTATCCCTCATGTGTGTCATGGCTGTTTTACAGCGGTCACCACACTTAGCTGTTTTTAGTCTGTAGTCGATGTGGCTGTAGTGATGGCATAGACAGTCTGTCACTCAGTCAGTCCACAGCGTGAATATTACTAAATGTATTTCACAGACTGAAATGTAGGATTCAACAATTGACTGTATTGCCATGAAATTTGGTACCAGTGACTTTAGTGATCCCCTAATGTTTCCTCTAGCTCTACCATGAGACTGATGTGAGCGTTTTTTATGGAAATCTCTGGATAACTATTGAGAGATTGTGAGCTTTGGGACAGACATTCATCATCCCCAGATAATGAACTGTCATAACTTCTATCTCTCTAACTATTGATCTAGCGCCATCATCAGGTCAACATTTTAATTTCTCTGATACTTTGGTTTATGACCAAACACTCGACATTCCTATCGGCCTCAGCTGTCCTTTGTGTTTAATTCTAATAAGCAAATATTTGCATGCCAACGTGCTAAACTAAGATGCTGAACAAGGTAAAACATTATATCTACAAAACATCAACATGCTCGTATTGTCAGCAGTGATGCTGATGTTAGCATCTTGCTCAAAGCATCACTGTACCTAAATGCAGCTTCACCCAGCCACTAGCATGGCTGTAGATGCTTAGTTTTGTTATTACAGACTTTGGCTGCTTTGCAAAGTGATGTATGCACGTTATCTCAGAAAATACTAAAAGCATTGGTTCTGTACCTAATTGACTAAAAAATCAGATTGTGTGTGTGTGTGTGTGTGTGTGTGTGTGTGTGTGTGTGTGTGTGTGTGTGTGTGTGTGCTACGGCTGCTGCTGCTTGTCACTCATTGTGCCGCGAACACGGGTAGCGAAAAGGACCAAAATTCCGTCCGGTGGCATTCGTTGTCCCTGGAAAGGCTCATATCTGTTTCCCCTCATCAGTAGAGACACCTCGCTTGTTTAAAGTGCGTCTGCTCCTCCAGGAGAATATCTGTGACACATTACAATGCTTCAAATAAGGGAGCTCGTCTGGGGATTGCTATTCGCTGGCTGTGCAGGTAAGATGCGGAGTTATTTCTGATTCATTTTAGGTTATGTGGAGATTAATTCCAAGCTGTGTCCGGAGCAGAGTCTGTAGAATTAAGGCCGAGCTGTGCTGATTCTGGAGCAGCATCCTCTGGTCCCACCAGCGGCATCCTTGTCCCTGACTCCGGACAGTGGCGGCAGGTCAGAGCTGGTGCCCTGCAGAATCCACCAGTGAACCAAAAGTTTCTGTGTGAAGTGACACTTTAACCGCTCTCTGAGCCTGAAATATCAGCCGGGATGCCTTTAATTCAGTTTCGAGCTGTTCTGTTCCTAGTTTGGTATCAGGACCCGCTCGCCTCTCCGCGCATTACGGAGGAGTATGTAACCTGGGGTCCGGTCGGCTTCCTGTCCTCCCCGAGTTCAGGCTACTGCAGGTTTCTGTCATTTCCATCAAAATGAGCCACACGTGCTGCGTTTTGTGCCAGTTGATGTGTTCGGGGATGCTGGCGGAGATTAGGACTGGTGATGCAGGGACGCTTTGTGGTCCCCTCACGCCAGAGCATTCTGCTTATACTCTGTATGGCTGCGTGTAAACAAGCTCTCCGTCTCAGATGTGAGGGGACTGAAATGAAACGGCGTATGTTGCGGAGCAGAAGTCCAGCTCGGCGCTCTCACTTCGGCTGGGTCGGTGGTGACGCACCGGGGATGGAGAGCGAGGAGCGTCGCTGCTCTGCGCGACGGGGCTTTGTTTCAGTCCACTAAAAGCAGGTTTAACGGCATTTCTATCAGGATGAAATTCGATTTGCGTCTCTTATAAACACGCGTTTCAACTGGTTTAGCTGGATGAGAGACGCGTCCACCGCTCCGGCTCTGGCCATCATCGGATTTGGCACGCAAACAGTATTCTGCGCGGATGCTTCAGTGTGGGATTTTGGAGTTTAACATCAGTGAGATCATTTATTTTAAGCGCCTCTGACCTTCTTAACATGGCAGAATCTCTGTTTCTTTGGTTTTTCCGTGTTACTAAATATGACAGTGGAGTTTGCAACTTAAGCGCGGTGCGTTTTTAGGCGCAAAATGATGTTGACATACAAGCCCGGGCTGATCTGATCGTATTTTTTTTAATTGGGTTGGTTGCGGGGGGTGGAAATTCGTCATCCATTGAGGCCACTGAATAGTCATTGAATGTATACAATAGGATCCAATCCCAGAGCTCCCATGGTTAGGGCGGGAGGGGACCCATTTTCCCCCTAAACCCCCACCTCCCCTGCTTCCCACATCCTCCTCCCTCCCTGCATCTGGCCCTGTTTCTATAGACTGCAACTGTGTGCTCTTAGTGGAGTTTGAGGACCCCCAGGGGTCGTTGGAGAGAGGAAGAACAGTTTGATTTAATAATAATTTAATTCAGTAAATATTATCCCAGTTAGAATGTACTACAGGTCTGCAGTCCTCCTGTCTTTATATTCATGTCCTGTTTTTGTCTTCAGTCTAACTTTGGACAGAAAAATAAGCCCCTGCAGGAATTTTGAGGCTGATATCGATATTTTCAGAGTTTAAAAAGTGTGATAATGATCTTTATTATTGACAAAAACATTCTAAGGTACTGTATTTAATTTTAACTTCTACTAAAGGCCTCTTACCTTGTATTTTTTAGGCGTTGTAACCAAGATTTATTCTGACCTTGATATTTTAAAGTGGAGAAATAAACTTGTCAGTACCCTCTGGTGGACAAACGATTCAAAATATCTGTGATAGCTGTGATTGGCCAGTATTGTTGGCCTGGCCGGTATATTGGTCAGGGTCTAATGGGTCATGTGGGCCTGAGACGTGTCAACCTGCACATCTGTGGCCTGACAATATTTGCAAACCTGTGATATGCATGAAACCGAACTGATTGCACTTTATTACACATTAATGAAACAGTCGTCTTTAGTTTCTGCAGAATATTTTTGAGGTATTTTCTAAAATCAGCAGTATTTCTTGCCTCCTTTTACACCCAAACACTGTCAGCCTGTCAGCTGTTTGTGGCATAGAGGGCGGTGTGGTACCAAAAACAGTCGGGATATGTTCATCTATTTCTATATGATTCATGATCCTGCCGAAATATTCTGACGCCCCCGCAATTCACTGCACCTCATATGGGAGGGAAAGTGAAAGGAACCAAGATTGAGATAATTAGACAACTGTGCCTTAGCTCTGCCTTGTTGCAATAGGGGAAGAAATTCAAAGAAATTGATCACATTATTTGATAGGCCCGTGGTATATTAAAAGGGTAATGACAGTATCGCACAGTTTGAAGGCTGAGCAATTTAATTACATTTATTGATTTCCAGTTCCTGTTCCAGTTCAGTGATAATTGAATTTTGAGGCTAGTAACAAACATTAGAATGGAGAGCCACGCCGCCTTCCAAGAAATAGCTGAATAATGGGCGGATTAAATAGAATATGAATTCGGAAGTGGACACAGACGGTGGCCTTTCTCGTCTGCAGACAGATGGATTGAGTCTAGTGTGTTCTGACATGGTGTTATTGGAGTGACCTCACATATCCACGATCATCATTCTGCAGCATGAAGGAGTGGAAGGTAATCAGAGTAACAAAACTATGTGTTACACTGACTTCACACTGAAAATGAGAGTGGCTCAGATTAACTGCTGGACAGATGTGAAGTCATTGGTTTTGCAGTGATATCTGATGGCTGCTGCTGCTTGAATGTGATTTGGATCATATGATTTTAGGGTTTTGGCCTGAGCTTGACATCACAGAGAGGTTGATTCAGCTTTTTTTTTTTTGGTTTCATGTCCTTTCCTGTAGCCTGTGTTCAGACAGACATTAGCTTACTCATTCATTTCAATGAGACCACAGAGTCCTGATACAGAGGACTCTGGTAAAGAGAAAACAATGATGCCAAAAAAAGTTTAACCTGGCTCAACATCTGCTGCAGTCTCATCTGGCAACATTTCGGCCAATCAGATATATGGAGGGGACATTCCTGATAGATTCATTTGTAACATGACTCAGATAATTCCACTGTTGCTTTGCAGGATGGAGGATTCTTGTCACCATGATAACTTTCCAGAGCTGTAAATATCTGTGTCTGTTACTCACTTCCTCAGTTCAAGTTCTTCATTTGATTGGTACCTGAAACAACAAGCCTCCACCTGTTTGCATCTTTCAAATTCTGCTTTTGGTCTGAAATCCCAGTTGCTGCTGTGCACATGCTATTGCATTTATGCAGTTTTATGAAACTAGATACTGACTTCAAGAGCAGAGCAGATCCATGTGCTTTTGAATCCAAAGACGGAATGAAGTGAACTGTGAAGTTCATTTAATGAGCCTCTGGATCTAAAACAATGTTTTCGTGCGTCAAGCGTGGAGCTGCTTCTAAAACTGAACGAAAAAGTTTAACTCAACATTTTGAGGGAGAGAAAATACACAATTCCGAAATGACTAACATATGTGACTTTAACTGCTGTGGTGAGTTCAAAGCCACTATGAAAATAATACAGGCTATTTTTGCCTTAGGGGAACTGGAAAAAGCAGCCAAACAAGGGAAAATTATAAGGCGTTTTTAGTCTGCTCTCTGAATAAAACTGGATTCTGGATCTTCAGAACTTTTGCTCTGTAGTTCCAACAAGATCCATGCTGCATTCAAAGTGACATGTACACATTTTGTACCAATTTATCACAGCTCGAATTCTCATCAGCACAGATGCAGCTCAGATTACAGCTGTAGCCCTTTGGATTCAGCTCATTTCCAGCTATATACTGCTACTACTGCACAGTTATAAAGGCAGAAGATGGCATCAGAAAATGACTTCTCATAATTGCAAGTTTAGTTGATTTTCCAGATGTGAGTTCTATGCTGCTGCTGAGTTTATATAAACTCCGTCCGTTACTGTGCATTCATTACTCTCTTTTTCCACATACTTCTGCTGGCTATTCTTTTCATTTTAGTCTGGGTATTGTTTAAAATAGTGAATTACTTTTCAGCTATAAGATTCTCACTGTTACCGTATTCTCTATGTAAGCCAAACCAAACACACTCTACATCTCTGCAATGGACACACAGATGAAACCAATGAATTGAGTCAGATTAATTGTTGAAAATGTGCTTCCTGAAATGTTGGTTGATACCCAGGAATTTAAGGTATTTTGGTTGCATTGGTAAGTCATAGACAGTAAAAATGAACTAAAATGATGGAGGATTAATGAAATAAATGAAATGACAAGTGATTTCACTTTGTTGAGATACCAGTGAGGAAATCCATTTCAGAGGCAGGACCAGGACCGGCTCAGGCCTGCTCAGGGCCCTAAACAGGACTGATACATCTGCAGAAAGAAAGACAGAAAGAAAGAGACATTTTTGCAAACTTAAATCACTAAGAGAAACGAAAGAACCTGACAAAACTGCTGCATTGTTGGCAACAATTAGGCACCTCCTGTTTTCTTTTTTTAATGCACTTAAATCCCCAGATTTTGCTATTGCGCCACCAAATCCTTAAATAGTTGGATGGCATTTTGTAAATGTCTTCAGTAATAAGCCCAAAAATTGTCACAGTTTTACCCTTAAATTCTAGCTAATGAACAGAGGAACACAGAGAATAATAACTGTAGTCACAGTGTCATCGGTGGCTGTTTGCAGATCTGTGGATGAAACGTCACGTAGTGGTCAAACACTTCTTCGACAGGAGAATGAAACACATTCTAAGGCAGCCGGTTTTTTTATTATCCATAAATTCATGTCATCTCACAGTGCTTCTTCATGCTGAATCAAACAGTGCAGATAGTTCCAACAGATAAGTTCAAAATTACTCGGCCGGCTGTTATTATTTCTTCTCTGCTGACTGTTAGATGAGGATGGGCTGTCTTTGCATATTAATCAGCGCATGAATAGGGACCATGAGTGATTTGCATTGTGCGAGCGATGAAGGCGTCCTGTAGAGAATTGAATGTGGGGGGAAAAAAGAAAAAACAGAAAAAAGATGGGTTTGTTATGCAGAATGGTAATGATGATACTTTTGGCCGGCCGTTTCGAGGCCTCTTTGTTTAATTTGAACGCGGCTCAGAAGCTTGTTCAAACACGGCTATACAGAAGTGACAGGACGGCAGGGCGAGAAACATTCTTCCGATGTTCAAAGATAATATTTAAAATCAACTATTTTTCCACACATGAGCTAACAAGTTTTACTCTGAAATCGCTAATTTTGGATTGAATAAAGCGACCTGAAGGTCACGTTTGAGTAAGTGTAGAATAGAGGATTTAAACGCTGAAGGTAACAGTTATGATTTTGTTAACCGGGAGGTTAAGTTACTATGTTGTCCTTAAAAAAAGCTGCAAATTGTTTTACTTTGTGCAGTCTTTTAATAAGAGCAGGTGTTGCTATTCATGCAGTCTCAGTCTAATATTGAAACAAAATTCTTTTGTAAGTTAAACCAAATTAAAAGCCCCTGGGCTCCTGAAATGATCACATGCAATTGAGAAGAGTTAATGTGTTAAAGAAATAAGACCCTGGGAGAGTGAAAGTAGAGCAAAGACAGCCTAACTAAAATCTTTCTGGAGGCTTCTTCTCCCTTTACCTGCCATGTGCGGTGTAATTAATTGCAGTTAATTGTGAATGGCCGCTGGGCAGAATGTCCCGGCCTGTCACTTTCCAGCTGACACGGGCGAGGAGGGGGCGGCGTTTGATTTGTTTTGCTGCCGGTAGCTTTCAGCTCGGGGGCAAGACGGGCCCTGCAGCACTCTGTCAGGGGCCAGAAGCTCCAGTGGCCGACTCCTGCCACAACCAGTAAAGACGTCCCGTACAGAAAGCCCGACACCCCTCAGCTCACACACACACACACACCATACACACACCTACAGCCCTCCCCGGTAAACACATGCATATATTCATGAGAAGCCCAAAAAGGTGTTCAGAAGGCCACAGGCAAGAGGGAGAAGCTGTCACTTGATCTAAAAAAAAAATGTGTGCACGATAGCGGTGAAAGAGGCAAGGAGGTTTGGGGTCATGTGCTTTGTTATTGCAATCTTTTCATTCCACTACACAGCAGCTTGCAGCAACATGTGAATTCAGGACCAAACCAAACGTGGACTAAAAAAAGTGAGGGAAACTTTAAAGTGTCATTTTTCTCTGCATTTTTCGACTGTTTGCTTTCGCCTTTCTGCTGTTGTTCAGTGTCCCTCCTGGTTGTTGATAAGCCTGCCGGCCAATGGGACAGTCTGTACAGTTTGAAGTTTGCTGTGAGGGTGGAAGCAGTAAAGAGGTCTGTGTTTGTAGTCTGTGTCTGATAATGACTCAAAGCTGAGGTGAGCGAGGTGAAATGGCAGACGGGCACATATTAGCGATGGCTAAAGCTGCCTGAGCAACGGTCCGCTGGCTCTTTTTGGATGAGCTGCCCCTCAGGAGGAAACAACAAAGTTTTGTTTTTGCTGTTGTGGCTGAATAAATATGAGTAATTGCTAAAGTTAGCCAGTGTTTTTCCCATCCTGGTCTTCATGTTTTAGATGTTTCCCTGCTATCACATGACCCGATCTTAGCTAGCTCAGGGTTAGGGTTAGCCCCTCGAAGTGTCTGTGCACGTCCCTGCTTGTCAGAGTGATGTTAGCAGTGTTGTCACATGTCTGTCACCCCATCCCAACACTTGCAGATCATTGTCTTGGGCTGATTGCAACAAAAAAACAGTTATACCTCAGTGACGCGTGTCTTTGGACAACAAAGGGAAATTCTCCTCTGTGTGCTTCTGCCACAGGATAAAAAACTTACCTCTGACCCAGTGTGCAACATTCGAAGATACGCTTTCCAAAATAAAAGAGCCTCCTTCCTGTTGCTGCATCGACTGAGAGTGAAGAGCAGCCTGAAGCTGCAGGTCAATATACCCCAAAATTAACACTCAGGTTACTCTGGAAAGGAGTGGCATCTTTAACCTTCATTTTACAAATCATGCAGTTTACCATGAAATTATAAAAAGCTAAATATATATATTCAAATGTATCGCCATTAGTATTTGCCTATAAAAGGCTTGTTTAATCTGTACTGTAGCGTCTCAGCCAGTGTTGACTCACAGAAAAAAGGAAAGAAAAAAAACAAAACAATCCACATCCCACTATGGTTGGACCCATTAGCACGTCATTGGCTGAAGCTGATGAAGCGTGCCGTACGAACAGCTCCCACTGGTATGATTTTCTTTTTATGCTCGCTTGAAGTTGCCTTGCATCATATGCTTCACTGAGCTGCCTAATATCTCCTTCACTTATGTATCATCTTAAAGACGGAGCGGAACAGTGGTGTTTCTGATACTGCGAGCTTGACACTCGGTTTCCACTGTGCGCTATTTAATGAAGCAGGAGTTACATAATGTTTTCAAATAACCTTTGGAAATGGAAGTCTGTGGCAGTCGCTGCATGATGAATGACATTTCAGCAGAAACAAAGAACAGCAGCCGTTGTCCTCCACTGATAAAATGCTGATTATTTTATTTATTGTCTGGTTCCTTTTCAGGAAACTAAATGCCAGATAATATTTTTTGCGTTTAATCCCATCTTGATTTGAAGCTGTCCTGACTTGACTTGATTTAAAGTGGCCGTTTTTGGAAAAATTTGTCTTTTTATTCACTTTTATTGGACTTTTCGCTCCTGCTCACAACATCACTGAACACATTCACACAGGCTTCCCCAGGTTTTTCCTGCAGTTTTTATTTGTAACCATTTTTTTTTCCCACGCACTTAATCCATCATCAAATCTAAATTCATTAATCACTATAAATGCAAAACCTCCACAGGGCCATTCAGCTCAAATTAGCGACACCATCCGAGTGTTTGTATATTCCTCTCTGTATCCCTCTCCCTCCACTTTTTATTTCCTCCCTGTCTCCACCTTTCTCGCTCTGATTTGTCTTCCATCAGCCTCCCAGTACCTGCGGTGGAAGCCAGGGAGCTGTCCCATTATTTATGCATAGGTATCATAGGTATTCATGTGTGTGCATGGGATAGGGCGCATCCGGAGCAGGGGCCGGGGCCCCGACATGACAAACAGGGTGTCAGCAAGGCTCCGCGGGACCCATTAATATGCCGGCGGCCGACAGGGATCCTCACCTACGTGCGCTTAATATTCCTGTATATTAAACAACCATAAATCAGAGGATATAAGCGCTGAGGGCTGTGTGTGTGTGTGTGTGTGTGTGTGTGGTGTGTTTGAGTGTGTTAAGGGCTATGTGTGCAAAGAAATTGTGTGTGTGAAGGATGCTGTGTGCGCGCGCTTGTTTGTGTTTGTACATATTCGAGATGGTGTGTACAGTACGGGATACTTTTGGGAAGGAGGAAGAGGGTTTTGGTTGGGTCAGTTTGTGAATTTATGGATGCGTGTGTGCCTGAGTGTGTTTTTTGTGTGGACGTGCTCTCAGACAGCAAGTCAGGGGAATTCAGAGTGGAAGACAGCGTCAGCCTTTTAGCCTTTCAGCCTGGCTTTAGCCCCAAAGCCTCGCTGCTAACCCGCAATATCCCCCAACTCAGATCCCTTCCACGCTAACACAAGCTCCTTCTCACATATTCAAACAGCGCGTTTCTTCCTTGTGATGTTTTCTCCTCACATATTCATTTTCCTCTCGTATCCTCCTTGGTTTTTTTTTTCAGTTTACGGTTATTTTTTTCCCTAAGCTAAGTGCTAGTAGCTGCACTT
>JAPZEA010000023.1:5808221-5818452 GCA_029783685.1 Heniochus monoceros | reverse complement strand
CCCCCCCCCCCCCCCCCCCCCCCATGACACCAGAGTTGTGATGACTGAAAAATTTCATTCAAAAAGAGCAACTCATGTTTGAAAACTAGAAAAATACCAATGTAATCACAGAGATTCATTTGCTGTCATATGATCCTCTTCTTGTTATCTCTGTCCTGCAGACTGATTGCCCAGACTTCGCTGTCGACAAGAGTCTTGTTGTTTCTCCTGGTTTCCAGGCGGGGGCAGAGGCCAGTGTGGAGGTTTGTTTTGAACCTCATCAGCTGGGGGAAGTTAGAGGCCAGCTCAACCTGTCCTCAGGAAGCGGTGGCGAATACGTCTTTCCCTTACAGGGGATCTGCCTCCCTCCCAAAGCCCAGGGCCCGTTTAGCATCAGGGCTGGTCGCAACATCACTATCCCCTTCAAGAACGTATTCCTGCAGACCACCGCTTTCTCTTTTCAGGTAAAGACCTGAAGACCTGAGAGCCAGAGAAATTACTAGATTGAAAAGTGGAACAAAGGTTCAAAATGTGATTTCTGGAGGAGCATTGAGAATGAAAAGAGATTAGTAACATTCCAATACAGCCACTGTGCAGAAAGCCAATGACTCTCGACACCTCTGGTTCTTATTAATTTGCTTCACTTTATATTACATCTGGAATTTAACCTCAGCCTTATTTACCCTGCTCCTAGGTGGACAAACCCTGTTTTACTGTCAAAGGGGTGGACACCATCCTCTCCAAGAAGACCCGAAACATCCTGATATCCTTCGAGGCACCTCCAGGAGGCTCTCCGGGGCCGTGGCTCGGCAAGCTGACCATCTCTAGCCAGCACTCTGAGGGCCACAGCCAACCTTGTTTTTGGGTCTATTGCCTGAAGGGATACCGCCCTGAGTCATAAAGGTAAAGTAAAGGTGCACAGGCAATCAGCTGGACTCTAGTCTGAACTGTGTAACTTGTTTTTATGATGCGTCACTTGTGAAGGCAAATGATTTAACGCCAGTGTTGCTGCCAAAAATACAAGCCAGAATCTGTCCTGTGTGTATTTATGTCATTTAAATAATTATTTGTCACAAATGTGTCATTAAAATGTTTTAATAGCATGAATCACTCCTGCAGAGGAAACCTGCCCAGGCCTGTCATTGCACACTTGTTTCCACATGGGGGCAATCATGTCCAGTGAGTTCACCATGATGTATCTCCTCATGAGTGAGTGCTCCACTGATGAGGAGATACATCATTTATTCTACTTTGGTGCCTTTTGGTCATTCTGCAATCATTAGTGTGTCAGGAAGGGAGTGTCGACTTTCCAGCAGGAGTTTATTTGTCCAAACTACCCTGTGTGCTGTTAGACACACGGCACATTGCAGGCAACACTAGCTGCTCAGCAGAAAGGGAAGGGCTGGAGGAAACAGTCATTACCAAAGGTTAGATCACTTCACACACACACACACACACACACACACACACACACCTAAAGCTGTAATGAGGAGCTGGACTGACCGTTCAAGAGACGCTCCTCTTCCTCCAAGAGAAAATCCTCTCATCTTCCCACTGGGACAAAGTGAGCCACACAGACTGATGGCCGACAGCTCCTGCTGTGACTGTTTGATAGAAGGAAGGGAAATATGACGTCAGACTTTAAACACAAGACAAAGCAGAGTGATGTCATCCCTTGTCTGAACACCCCTCAGCTTGCTTTTAGACAACAATCCAAGAGAAAGTGATGTTACGTCATTCCAGATAGTCCAAAGTGTTTTTTAGCTTTGTTACAACATGGCTGAACGTTACCTGACTGCTCACAACACCTTGATTTACACAGCAACAGTTTAGAAGGAGAAAGAGTGTATTCAGTCCAAGTATACGAAATACAATGCAGCCCAAAGGAATACAGAATAATCATAGTGTGGTAATACAGTATGAGATACAGTGAATGCTATGAGCAACAAAGTCACTATAAAGTCTACACACCTGACAAATATCAGTCTCCATAAGAATAAAATGAGCAGTTCTCCATGTATCGACAGTACTGGGGGTGTGTAGGGTATGTAGGATGGGTGGGTGTGTTTTGGGGTGGGTGCTGTGATGTAACGGGGGAGGAGGGGTGGGGGCTTCTCTCTCTCTCTCCCATAGAGCGCAGCATGAGCGCTCCGCAGCAAAAGGATGTGTGAGCAGGCAGCGCGCTACTGTAGGGACGGAGTCCACAAACTGCTTAACAAAGAACAAGTCAAACTTCGAGCCCAGGAAAGCCGCGAGCAGCCGAAACCCGTAGCCGGTCAGGACAGCGAGTCCGCGACGGCAGCGCAGTCCGGAAACAGCGGCGCCCAGCCCGGTGGAATCGACGGGCTCGTCCGCTGGATCGTCACCAAAATGAGCGACAACAAGAACATCTCCAGCCGGGAGTGGGCCTCCAGCAAGGAGGAGGTGGCCGTGGCTCAGGAGCAGTTCTTCGCCCCGGAACCGCGGAGAGGCATCTCCGTTATTTTGGATGTGAGTATGGTCAGCTACACAGGGTGGGAGGGAGGGTGTGCGGGATGAAGACATCCAGTGAGCACTGCGTATGGACCGGTGCAGTGCGCACTTACGCACAGAAACGATCTAACAGTTTACTGTTAGGGCTTGCAGCTGGACCTTTGCAGAGCAGGCAGGAGCAGGGAGGGGATCTGCCTGCTGAGTTAACTCTTTGCTGAGGTGCGTGGCTGTCCGCGATCACACCTGCGACCTCCCGCTGACTGGACAGTCTCAGATCTTTGTGCAAAATTCACTGCTCCGTGTCGCTTATTATTGACCAATAGTGTTTTAAGCTCGACTTCATTTGTATGCTTCTTTACTATATCCATCCAGAAGTGCTCACAGACGCAGGTCAGTGCAGCACAGCGTTACTTTTGGTGACGGTTTCACTGTCAGTCCAAAGAAAGTCCGACGCGCACCAACGCGCTTCGCTGCTCAGCAGCTGCACCTGTAGTAAAAGCAGCATCAGTAAGTCAGATTGTTTGGATGCTTGAGACAGTTTTACCACATGAAAATATCTCACTACCATATTCCAGAGGATCAACCCGGACAAAGACGCTTGCAGCTTTGGAATTGGCAATTACGCAGCGCCATGTTGATTTAGGTCAGCTCATCAATACTGTTGGGTTACTTTTCATCAGCGCCCCACTAAATGTTTCCCCTGGAGATCAGCTGATACTGCTTTAATGCTTTAACGGGGTGTAAAACAAAAGAGAAAAGTAGTTCAGTTTCTGCAGACATTGACCACGACCCACATAGACTGACAGCCTGATGGAGAAGGGGTCCACAGAAAACTAATTATGATCAAGACCAGAGGGTCCATGTATCCTACTACCCTAGTAAACTCATTCTGTGTGTGTGTGTGTGTGTGGTCTCAGGTCCATCCTGCTTTTCTGAAGTTTTTCGAATTAAAGGCTTAACAGAAATGGCTAATTCATGAAAGGTGTTCCATCTGACTGTGAGGTCCTGCAGAGACTGGAAGGAGGAGGGGGAGATGGAGGGAGAGGGGGTGAACCCGGTGCTGAGAGAGGACAAGGCAGCACTTGCAGGACTGAAGAGCAGGCAGCAGAATGCACTGCAGGTACACTCTGGACAGAAGAGCATCCCACATTTTTACTTATCATAAATACAAGTCTGTCATTTGTCACAAACTAAACAGCTTGAAAATCGGTAGAAAATTCAGGGAGCTGTGGTGATTTTAGTTAGGGTTAGACTTCTTGCCTTAACATGCAGTAGGAGGCACAGCTTCCCTGTTCCAATATGGTGCTTCCCACAATTCCTATGTGGGAATTGGTGTTGGATGTAAGGACTCTACACAGCCGAGAATATGATTTTTAAGCATGAGTGGACTGCAACTACCAAGTAGAGTAGTGCCGTCGGGTCACCTCACACAAACAAGCAGTGTCCACACTGATGTTTTCATTTTAAAACGGTGTTTCAAAACAAAACCAATCCAGACTTGCATTCAGCACAGTACACTCATCAAACTTACATTTACATAAGTTGAGGAAGGCTACAAAAGCAGGAGGGCCACCACCATGTGTGAGATCACGTTGCCAATTAAGCTCCACGCATTTTCTGCTCATTTTGAGCTCCTCAACAAAGAGTCAGCTGTAAAGTCTTCTCCGCCTCCAGTGGACCTGCCGCTGTCAGTGTCCTCAGTGGATGTGAATGAAGCAGCTGAGCCTGGTAATAACATCCCTGGCTGTGTACTGAGAACATGTGGCAGTCAGCTGGTGGATGTTATGACTGACATTTCACACATCACTATTACAGGAGACTGTCCTCACCTGCTTCAGGACAGCCAGCGTTGTCCCTCTACCTTACAGTTTGCAGTGTCTGTTCTGAATGTCTGCCGCTCTGTGGCACTAACCTCCATTCTGATGAAGTGCTTTGAAAAACTGGTTCTCCAGCACATGAAAGAAAACATCCCAGCCAGCCTGGACCCTCAACAGTTTGTGTTCAGAGCCAACAGATCCACAGAGGACGCCTCTCCACTGTCCTCCATTTAGTCTTACACACTTTGAAAATATCACCTGAATCAGAACGCTGTTTGTTGATTTCAGATCCGCCTTCAACACAGTCTCCTCTAAGAAACTGAGTTTCAAACTTAGTGCTCTGTGTTTAAACACCACACTGACCACTGGACTTCCTCACAAACAGATCCCAGACAGGTCTGATTGGTGGTCAAACCTCCTCCACTCGAGTGCTCAACACTGGAGTGCCCCAGGACTGTGTCCTCATCCCCATCCTGTTCACACTGTACACCCATGACTACAATCCCAGACATGGAGAGACCTGCTGACAAACTTGCGGATGACAGCACGATCATTGGGCTGGATTTCAAACAAGTATTCATATCAGGAGGAAATCAGCAGTTTTGCCAGGTGGTGCACAAAGAACACCCCACTGCTCAGCATCAGCAAAGCCAAGAGGCTGATTGTAGATTTTAGAAAAATGGAGGCAAAAACACACACGACTGTTTATATCAGTGGAGCTGAGGTGAAGCAGGTTTAAGGTTCCTGGGCATCAGCATCACAGAGAACCTATTATGGACATCATACATCTTCATACTGGTGAAGAAAGCTCAGAAACAACTGTATGTTTTAAGGAAACTTAGGAAGGCAACATTCCAATGCAAGGTTCTTGTTAACTTTTGCAACAGAAAGTATCCTGACTGGAAACATCACAAATTCACATGGGTTCTGTCCGATTCAGGACAGGACGGCTCTGCAGCGGGTGATCAAAACCACCTAGAACATTTTTGGTACCCTTCTACTGAGTATCAGTGATATTGGTGAAGTTAGGTGTCTGCACAGAGTCCAAAGGCTGCTGAAAGACAGTACCCACCCAAGCCACAGCCTGTTCACCTTGCTGCCATCTGGCAAGCAATACAGAAGTATCCGCTGCCGCACCACCAGACTGCAGAGCAGTTCCTTTCCTCCAGCTGTGAGACTCCTCAATTCATCCTCCACACTCCACCTTAAATAATAGTTTTATTTTTATTACTTATTATTTAATCATCCATTTATTTAGATAATTTCTGTTTTGTGATTAGCATAAAGGGACTACAACTAGCAGTTTGTTATACAGTGCTGTGTTGTAGAATGATAAATAAATGAACCTTGTGCCTTGATGTGCTTCCAGGCACCATGACTACATTTCCTCATTTTCCTCAATTCACAGCATATTCGTCTGTTACCCCTCAGTTCTCTTTTTATGCTGCTGAAAAGCAGAGATGCTTAAGGAAGGTGGACTGCTGATTCATCTTAAGCACCCACCCACACACACACATACATATGCACATATCAACAACAATAAAAAACCCAATTTTCTCTCACAATCTCACCAGGAATACCACAGACCACTGATGGAAGCTGATCCACGCATCCTGAGTCCAAGGAAAATCCAGCCTATATTTTACCGAATCAGGGAGATCACGCAGTGCCACTCCATGTTTCAGATTGCACTGGCGTCACGTGTGGCTGAATGGGACAGCAGCGAGAAAATCGGAGACTTATTTGTTGCCTCGGTTAGTGTGCATGCATGTGCATGTTTTTGGTATGTCTTCGTATGAGTGAAATATAAATGCAAACTGGAGGCCTATTTGCTGCCAGATATACATATATTCACATTGTGGGGACTTGTCTTTCTTATGGGGACAAAAGCCCCCGTAATATAAATTATTACGTTTATAGGGTGAAGATTTGGGTTAAGGTTAAGGAGTGGTTATGGTTATGGTTGGGGTAAGTCTCCAGGAAATGAATGTAAGTCAGTAATTTCCCTAAAAGTGTGTCTGTCTGTGTGTGTGTGTGTGTGTGTGTGTGTGTGTGTGTGTCTGAGTCCGAACGTCTGTGTCAGCAGACTTCAAAGAATTCCCACACCTTTTGATCCTTTACTGTACGTCTACATGCGTGTTTGAGGCTGTTACTGTGACCTACCCAACCCCAAACTGGATTATTGGCTAAACATAGTTAGCTCATTAGATTTCTTCAGACGATCTCAGCCTATATCATACACCTATTTAATCAGAGAGAGTTACAGTAACAAAGTTACATCCGGCCAGTCAGTTCAGTGAGATCAACTTATGGGAGGTTACATTTGGAGAAGGCTGTGGCACCCAGCACATTCCTAACGACTGAAGTCATTAGCCGAGTAACAAAACATAATCTGTCAAATAAAGACAGACTCTCAGGTAGGCATTGGCCCATTAAGTCTAGTAAAGCTCCTGTCAACATCGAGCCCGCAGGCCAAACAAATATCGGAGGATGCCTGGCAGTTGCTAATTCAATAAACACCAGGGAGGAACATCGTTATCCCCTCTCAAGTTCCACCATGCCACAAGCAAAGCACTAACTGGTGTGTTCCTGTATCATATGCATTTGTGGTCTCTTTTGTTTACCATCTAAACGTCCTGGATGTCACTCTTCTTATATTGTTTCTACCTATATGTCACCCTCTTCTCCTGATTAATGCATGATGCAGCACAGGCAAGCGTGAACAGAGACTGGACAGAATTTCTGTGAGGTAAAGAACTACTTGGTTATGGGTGACTTTCTAAAGCAGAGCAACTTTGCGAAGGCTGTTTAGCTTCACCAAACTACACCTTTAATCGCTGTAAAACCCCTCAAACCAGTGACTGTCTGATGCTGCCTTACACTAAAAGAATGATCCTGGTATCTTCCACACAGTGAGGCATACAGTTTATTCAATAAACACTGGTATTGGTCAGTGTTTGGTATGGGTTTATACCCAAAGATCAGTATCAGGACTGGAAAAGTCTCCAGTGTAAGTGTCTCCACTGCACACGCATTCTGTTCGCTGAGGGCTAGAAACACACTCACCGGGTTGTCGGTCTGATTGATGCCGAGCAGGAAGACGAGCTCGGAGAAGAAGAGCGCCGCTACCAGGTTCCTGTGGATGGCGTGGAGGTTGGAGCGGAGCCGGCGCAAGAGGCACAACAAGATGAAGGTGAGCAGGAGGAGCAACAGGGAGACAGAGACCGTGGTGTAGGTGACGATCTTCAGGGGGAGGACATCACCGTGCTGTGCAGAGCAGTCCCAAGAAAGTCAGAAGTCAGTAACGAGGCAAAGGCAGAAAACAGCAAGCTTGGTTGGATGTGAAGCTGAAATGACCACTGCTTTGAGTAATACCTCTCTTTTGGAGATGTCCATGAGCACGGCGAAGCTGGTCATGTGGTTACACTGACAGCTGATGTGGCTGTTGTTCCTGTTGAGCACCTCGCAGCCTTTAGCGGACCAGCCGCCTGTCCCGCCGATCCTAAACACACCAACACACACACACACCAGATGAATGTGAGAAATTTACAGGAGGACGCAAACAAAAAATGTTACGAATCAGCAGAAGTTCATCTCTGAAGGTTGAACTCACGCGATGGAGTGGTTCCAGAAGACACACACAGGTTTGGTTCTCTCCTCCGTCTCCAGCAGGGTGTACTCCAATGTGACGGGTGGGTCCAGTATGGGAGGAAGAGGAGGACCCTCACTGTGCACTGTGGCGCTCACTATGGCTGTGTTGATCACTGGACGGTTGGTGAGCCTGGAAAGACATAAAAAAAAAAATAAAATAAGTATGACCTGAAATGATTCGTGTAACGTTTTTAAACACTGATCTGTGATAACATTTAATTTGCTTTTTATGGCTTTATTACACAGATGCAGTAGACCAGGCCATAACAGAACCACAGCCTGTTTACATTTGCTCGTATTATCTCTTATCCTTATGTTAACTTCTTATCATCTGAGAAACATATTTGAGTAACTTCCTCTCATTCCACACACATCCAGAATACATAACACTCCCTGAATCCATGCTCAGTTTTTCTGAACAGCTGAACAGAATCTCATAGGCACTGATAAGGTGGTTCCTTCAAACAAAACCGCAGTAAATATTATGGCATGTATCAACATTAAAGATGAAATATTTTCATGTGACGGAGCGTTTCTTCAAAAGTTTACAGAATACGATGAATTGTATACACAGTAGTAAGTACAGGAGAGAGGTTTAAGAGTTCGGATTGCGTGTGGGCTCTTTTTTCTCTATCATTCTCCATTCTTTTAGGCTTTGTTTGCAACTGTTTGACTGCATCATAGTTTCATCCAAGCAAAGGATATGACAAACATGGTGTGCAGGCTCTTGTGTTCAGTGTCTCACAAAAACACGTGTCAACAAATAATGTCCCATATGGGTGAACATTAGCTGCCAGTAGTCTACCTCAGACTCCTGCGGTCAGGGTCGTATCTTTCCGGGAGGAGCTGCCCCAGTGATTTGTACACTATCACCACAGCAACGGGCAGAGGGGCAGCTGGCTCCAGATGGCGCCGTCTCCTATCGGACACTGTGTGCTCCTCCTCCTGCGGGGGATCGGTCTGAGCTGGAGGTGCAGGAGTGTCTGCTGGGAGGGGATAGTGACTGATGAGACTGGAGTTGTGTTTTTTTAGAAGGAACAGAGCAAGTGTGGCCTGACTTTACGAATGCTCCTACCTCTGTGGCCCTGAGTGCGGAGATTGAACTGGGGAAAGTGGATGGAGGACCCAAGATCTTTGGAGTACTCCTCCTGGATGTCCTGGAAGCGAGGCAGTGTCGCTCTCTCCGGGTCCGACAAATCCAGGTAGTCCACGGTTAGAACTGGATGAAGCAGCCAAACAGAAGGAGCAGGAAGAAGAGGAGACAAAGGATGAGGATGTGATTATGCGTCCCAGTCCCACACAGTGTGATTCCAGTTCCTACACTCACTCATGTTGTCAGTGACGATGGTGAAGGGTTTCAGGTAGGTTTTCCTGACGTTCTGCGCCAGGGTGTTGGCATAGTCCTCGAAGTTGCGGAGCAGATGGGCGGTGCCACCTTCAGTCCTCTGGATCTGCTCCCAGTGCTCCTTGTTGTCAGGATCCAGTATGGAGATGCCTGCTCGCACCAGGTTCTGTGAAAATCAACAATAATTGAAGATGATTGAAAGTACATTCAGATCAAAGAGGCTGGTGAAAAAGCAACTGGGGAAGTATTAGGTAACTACAGTGATGGATCAGGTTGCTCTCCTGGTGAGAACCAACCATTAGAGGGCAGTGTGCCACCAGTGCTCCCAGTGCTACAGACTGGCTTTCATATAATTAAAGCTTCAAGATCTTTTCCAACAATTTACTGAAGCTGAAATCCATCCAGGAGAGCCTTGACAATCCCTGAAACATTTTGTAAAAAGTGACTGTACATCCTGTTGGTTTTCTTTTCTACCTCATTGAACTCTGCGTCCCTCATGGCAGTGAGGTCAAATCCTGCCTGCTGGCTCTCGTACTGCAGCACGTGATTCAGCAGCTGGGCGGCCGTCTTCACATCATTCCCGTAGTAATGCTCCGTGTTATTGGTGGCGCTGTGAAGCAAACGCACAATGGTCTTGGAGCGTTCGCTGTCAATCCTTGAACTGTTGCGACGCAGGTCCTCATTCTGGAAGGTTGAAGGATGGAAAGAGAACAAGAACAAACAGGTCAACGCAAAGGAAAGTTGAGTGGGTGCGACCAAACATAATAGAAATCGGTCAATCCCAGGATTAGTTGGACTTTGACAAGCTCAAGCCTCGAGTATTAGGTTCAGGTTCAAACACAATAGGTGCAATACTTTGTGTAAATCTCACATGGACTTCATCCTAAGAAACTGCACTTTGCTGAAGATACATCAGCTCCCTTAAAATGCATAGTTTTCTAAAAAACTACCAGTAATTATTATGATT
>JAPZEA010000023.1:5714215-5731792 GCA_029783685.1 Heniochus monoceros | reverse complement strand
TTTATTTTCATATATAATACTGAAATCAACACAATTTTAGAGAGAGACTGACACACACACACACACACACACACACACACACACACACACACACACACACACACACACACACACACAGAACCTGACAATGCTGTCAGGCTGGATGGCGCATGGCAGTGATGGCTCTTTGTTCTCAAACAGCCTCGACTCTGACAGCGCGCTGCCAAAGGGCAGTTTATCCTATGTCTCTAAAAATACATCCTCATCCATGATACACACTACGCTCTGATAAAAGAGGCTTTTATTTTTGCATGACACTTTGTGCCACCCTGATGCTGCCTGCTCGCGCTGGTAGAAATACACGGGAACACAAGAAAATAAACGCAGGGAAAACAGAAGCCCAGAGAATTCAGCAGACATAATCGCTGTGTTACTGTATGCACTAAAACAGCGAATGTACCGTTTGTTGATTTCTTTAAGTGGCAGTGAACTAAGCGAGAGGTGACATTGAAGTGCCTGTTGTTTTTACACCACTACATACTATTGGTGCATACTGCATATCTTAGCCTGCTTAGCCACCAGGACGCGCTGCACGATGTTTCATTTCAACATGAGGATTAGAGTCCTTGTTGGCTGCTTCCTGCCTTCAAGCTGGGAGTCTTTTCTGCTGTATTGATATGATGTATTGCTAAAGAGATATGTGTTTTTTAATTGAGCAGTATTTCCTGAAAAGACTCGCTCCATGATATGTGGCCTTTGACCCTGAGCCAGATACAGATGTGTTGATAGAGATGATATGAGCAAGAGATGGCCCACACCGCTGACAGTGTCACAACCAAAGTGCTCCTGGGTAATTAAGTAGCCTCCAGTGAATACCGCATGAGACTGTGCAATACACTGACACAGCATAAGCAAACATACACGCTCTTCTGGACTGAAACTATTCTGTTTTTATTTAAACCCTCAAATGTAGCAACATGCCAAGTGCACCCTAATGAAACCCCGATGAAAAAATACATTTTTTGCTTTTGCTTTTGCTTTCAACCTCAGTATAAAGTAAAATAGTTATCTTTCTGATTAGAAACCCTCTGTGGTAAACCAGTGGAGCATCCTAATTAATGAAGAGAGGCTGCACTAAAGCAGAAGCTGACTCCATTCTGCTTTATTTCATCTCAATTTTGCCTGCTTTTTATTTCGTCTGCTGCTCATTGAAAGTGAACGTTCAAAGCTCTGTTCAAAGTGCATATTATATATAATCCTGTGGCTCTTAAAAATAAATAAGTTGTTTGTTTCAAACCATTTCAATACATACAGAGTTTCAGAGTCAATATGTAACATCATCCAATTATAGACACATCTGCCTCAACACAGCACACCTTTAACAGGGATAGTACGCTGTTTGTGCTGAGCATAGATAATAAGCCTACTAGACATGGTCTTATTATGAGGAAATTATTTTAGGTTACTTACGTTTCATTCAATACACTTTTTGAACCTCACGGCGCACAAAAATTTTATTATTGCTGCTTATTTGCACCACACCAGCTTTCCTTGTTCTCATCTTCCTGTTCTCAGGCAACAAAGTGCAAAAAGAATGACAAGTTAAACATAAATGACGTTGTGTCAGTGGCATGCACTGGTCTGCTTTACAGCAATTGAAGAGTTCCTGTAAGTGCTTCAGTTTTATTGCTGCACAGAAGCTAAATTGATTCATGCAGTTCTTCCTCTTTTGGATTCCAAACATCTGTCAGCTGTCAGGGGAGTGTATCCCAGGATGTGTTTGAGCTCACAGCGTGTCAGAAAAGGCCACTGAGATAATACAGACACAGGCCTGGAAATGAATCATGTTGTTAATAGAGAATTACAAGTAATGGTTTGGATGAGGTTTCCATGTTGGTTCATATTGGACCACTGACTTGGTTCAAATTGGTCACCTCCTGTGCATCAGCTACTCAACTCATGATGGGCACTCTAAAACCTCAGAGCTGGATCCCCTTCAGTGCTTTGCTTCAGGGCGTAGCAGCACCCAGAAAGCTTGAGAGAGATGGTGATGGACAGGTTCAACGTCGACCCAAACAAGCACTGCAGGGAAAATTCACATGAAAGTCATTTTAGTCCCCATTTCAAGCAAAAACATGGCAGCTCAGAGCGACAATGACTGTCATCACATTAACATCCACTCAGCAGTGGAATGGCTGGACAGTAGCTGCTGCTGCAGCACTGCTTGATTGCAGCATTTCCCAGCTGGTTTGGAAATTCGGACCAGAGCGATTCTGGTCAGTGTACCGCCTTCATGTTCTGATGAAGATGTTTAGTGAATTGGACCAAAACGCTGAACACACATGGATCTTCTGGTTTAGGAAAGATTCTCTCAGTTCCCTGCCATATTGGATGAAATGTTCCAAAACCGAGTCAATGCTCACCCAGTGGTTCCGTAAAACTTACTTTTACTTTAATGCATCCTGATTCCAAGGCTAGACAGAGATGCGAAAGCAGCCTTTAGTGCTGTTTGTCAGCATTGCACTCTTTTACCCCACCTCATGCTGCCCCTTTTTCTCATCTCTGTTTCCCTCCCTCACCTCCACCCTCTCGTCTATACTGTGGGCTGTAAAGCAGCCCTGACAGCTGAGGACCTTGATGTCAGCTGCACTTTGTCTTGAGTCAGGACAAGTCGATTGATTAATGACTCCCAAACTGTCCTCTCTCCCCCTCTCCCTGTCCATTTTCTCCAGTATATATGAGTTACTTTACACTCCTGAGTCAGTCCTTCACCCTCTTCTTCTCTTACTGTTCTCCACTTATGGCTGCACTGTATGCACACATATGAAGTCTCTTTGTTATCGTGCCTTTTCATCTCTTAATAGCATATAGAGAGGGGTGTGTGTGTGTGTGTGTGTGTGTGTGTGTGTGTGCGTTCAGTGTGTCGTCACTGTGAATTGATCAGAGTCTCTGCAGAAACACAGACGAGCGGAAAAAGACGAAGTAGTGAGTGGGAAAGGACTGGGGTTAAGAGACAAAGAGCGAGCAATAGAGCAAGAGCGGGACAGAGAATGAGAGAGCTAAAAATATCCTCCACCACCTTTAAGTCGAGCAGCGAATGCTATATTGTTGCTGTATTCAACGCTTCAGTGCACATCTCCTCTAAGTGCATCTGTCACTTCGCTGAAGAGTTTTAATTGTAAATGAACTGCAATTTATTGTTCAGTGCTTTCTCAGGCACTAGCAGACACAGGCCAAAGACTGTGTGTGTGTGTGTGTGTGTGTGTGTGTGTGTGTGTGTGTTCATGTGCGTTTATATAGCCTGTTTAAGAATGTGTGTGTGTCCTCGCTGGTGGAAAACATGGATGTAGATTATGTGACGTTGTCCATATGTTTTATTTTATCTTTCACAGACATTTTCCTGTGAGCTCTAATTGACCATTCAGTAAGCCCCGCCCCCCTTAGTTACTGTTGCTACACCACAAGCTTTGCGTTCTCGCATGGCACGTATGAACCCAAAGTCTGTAGCAATTTTTGAGACAAAGGGCCCTTGGTTTCAGACAGGCAGACATAAAGCTGGATGCTTATTTCTAAACAGAATCTGGCAGTTTTGCCAGCTGAAGTGACTAGCAGGTTTTATCAGCTATAGCAAGCGAGCTAATGTTACTTTCATGAGTTGCTTGAAAACACTCTCTCTGTCTCTGTTTAGATGGAAGAGCTGAATAATTGTGTGCTTTTGTTGCTATCAAGTTTGCCAGGGAGAGATTTAGTTCTTGCACATTTATTGCATGCATATGCTGCCTCAGGAATAAAGATTACCAGAATCTGCTCTTCAGATTTTAGGAGCACGTTCCACTTGTGCTACAGAAAGATATTATGAGTACTGACATTGAACTTATATGGCTACAGATTTATCTGTAGCCATATAAGTAGCACAAAGCACAAAGTGTCATCAATGGTGCTAATATTTCAACCTGTGTTGATCATATTTTCACTGACATACATGAGTTGTGTTCACAGGCAGTATCAGTGACATCAGGTTGCATTGACCATTGGAAACAAATGCTCCACTTAGAAAAAGGTCTGTAAAGGGCAGAAATGACCCATGGTTAGATGATCAGTCGAGATCTTTGAAGCTCCAAACAGACAATGCCAAGGCTGCCTCACAGAAATCAGAAGCCTTCACTGAAAGTTGAGATTTGCAGCACTGTAAATGATAGTAAAAAACTATGGACAACATTATGAAATAATGTGTAAGAGTGCACTGAATGCGCTGGATGATGTCAACTCAACTTGCCACAATGTTAACAGCATCATGAGCGATAAAATGTTGTTTTGCATTTGATGAGGTTAGCAATGACAAACTTGTCTCCTTCAGATGAAACATCTCCTGGTATAGATAACCTGGATGGAATTTTTGGAAATTACAGCTAGGCTGCTCTCCAAAACAATGTTGTAGCTATAATAGCTGCTTACTCAGTGGAACCTTTCTGGAGCTTTGGAAAGAGTCTAAAATCATACTTTTAGCCAGAGATGGAAAAGCAGGTCTCACTGGGAATTGTAGATGTATTAGTATACTCCTTGTGCTGAGTAAGATAATCTTCAATCAAATGGCAAGCTATTGTAATAAAAATGGAATACTTACATCAGCACAGCATGCGTATAGACCTGGGAACTCTACGAGCACAGCATCAGTACACATGACTGATCACTGGTTAACACATGTGGATAACAGGAAAGTACTTGGGGCCGTGCTCTTAGATTTTACTGCGGCTTTGATGTCAAGGACCACAGTATTCTAACTGCCAATCTCTGATGTTTTTCACCTTTAGCTCTTGCCTGGATGAAGAGTTACATCTCAGTGTGATTCAGAGCAATTTTAATTTGTATTTTTTGTTGTCAAGAAGGATCCCAGGAAGGCTAGCGAATACTCTTTGGAAGCCGATGGGGTTCCTCTGAAGAATAAAGAAGAATAAAGTCAATGATGTGCGTCTTGGCCTTGGAAATAATGCTCACATCTACTGTAGTTATATATAAGATAGTTAGTCAGAAATGCTAATGGTCACAGCTTACGTTAGAGCAGATAAAAACACAGTTTAATCCAGTGCTTGCACTTTTGTTCATGTGTTTTGGATTTCAGAAAGGCTTAAAGAAAAGACACCACCCTTCAAAATCTTATTACAGACTCATACACACCACTTCAACATCCAAGGCTTCACATATCATATAAAAATTCTTGTATGCAAAAGTCTTCATGTACAAATGTGTATTGTGTGCATCTATGTGTGCACGCCCATCTGTGCCTGCCATTATATGACTGTGATAGAGAAGAGAGCGGAGCCACCTTATGTTTTCCAGTCTGCTGACACAGATGTTCACAAAAGTAGGAAAAACAGTTGCTGGTAATTTATTTCCGCAAGATAAAATATATTGCACACTGTTTGCTGTTAAAAATGTGAATTTCCTGCTAGTTAGCACGGCATGAATCAGCATCTGCAGAAACTCAAATAATACAAGGATAAGTACAATTGGATACCGACAATCAAGTTTATCTCAATACCAAGCAAGTTCTACAGATCAAGAGGAAGGGTCACCATAGTTAAGGGGGATAAAAACAGAAAGCAGCCTCACCAACTTTCTTTTGGGAAACAATGGGAACGTCTAAAAGCAAGACAGCAGAAGATGTGAGAGTTCTTGTAGGAGCACAAAGTAATCACACAAAATAAGATACGGATAGCTAATGCAGTAGTTGCAAGTAGTGGGTGAGCTTCTTAAGATCCTGGCTGCAATTACATTTCATTCAGAACTGTAATTTCCACATAGATTTTTTAGGCAATCCAGTGAAGGGGGAATTACAGTAATCTGGGCGAGTTGGAATAAAAGCTTGCAGATGAAATAGTCAGAAATGGTCTAACTTTGGCAGTGTGCCTGATGGAAAAATGTGTTTTTGTGGCCCTGTGAAAAGGACAAAGAAGATACAGTTTAAAAAGCCAACATTAACTGGTGAGACAGGATTCAAACCAGTATCTGGCGTGAACACTCCATTACACCATGATTACATCTGAACCTTGCTATTTGACATGCAGCACACAACTTCCAGCTCTGGCAGTGAACTTTCTAGTAAATTGTGTGAAATGTATGACCCTAAGGTCAAGTGTTACAAAGCTGCCTCTTCACTCAGTTCCAGAGCTGGTTGGTGTGTAGTGACTGCTGGACAACGTGTCCAATAGAAGACGAACAGACGTAAACAAGACAGGACCAACGTTGGTGAACTTTTCAGTCACTTAATTTGAGAGACCGTGTAACGGTCGACCTTTTATCATGATTCACGCCAACACATTTAAATACTGGCTGACACACAATGGAAAGTTAAATTAGGTGAATGTGGAATAACTCAAATAAGGTTTAATTGAGGAGAAAGTCAACAGAGACCCTCCCTCTCCTCACCATGTTGCTTGCTTCTAAGGCTGTAATTCCTCAGACACTTCTATAATTGACTGGGACACTTATTTTCTAAGTCCATCGAAATGACCACTGGGCTTTTATCTCCAACTGTCTCCATGGTTACAGACTATGGTTTAGTGGATGTGTGTGTGTGTGTGTGTGTGTGTGTGTGTGTGTGTGTGTGTGTGTGTGTGTTTGGGGTGGAGGGAGGTAGCTCCTAATTGACTGGCTGTTAAAGCTTTTAATGAAGAGTGGGCAGCCAGCTCTCCAATTAGCTGTGAGGAGGCCATCAGGGGATGAAAAGAGGACAGCAGCTCAGGAGAGAGTGGAGGAGACGAGGGAGGAGGAGAAGAAGGAACTGAGAGAGGGGAGAGAATCATAGGGGGCAGGAGAGAGAGAGAGAAGAAAAAGAGGCGTTCATCTGATGTGGGGTGAATGTGGGGTGTTATTTCATAGATTTTTAGTTGATCCAACACACACAAATAAGCAACTGTCATCAACATAGAGAGTGAATTCTCTATGTGAGTTAATAGATTGTTAAAGGTGCAATGTGAAGCATTTTAACATCAATACACTGTTCACACATTAATGGTGCATTTTGGATTCTTCTTCTAAACAAACAGAACTTATGTTTACATTTATTGTAACTCACCAAAACACACCATGTGTATTTGAAAAGCCGGTTTGTTCATTGTTCATTTTCTGCATCTATGTTTGCTTGCTAGTAGTCTTCTTCTTCCTCGCCTTCATTGCTACATTGCTACATTTCTTGGCATGTTACTGCCCCGGACAGTTGTTCAGCATAGCTTCAGCCAAGGGCATGAATTTGTGTTGGGTGTTGTATCCTTGTGCAAATGCATAATATAAACAAAGGGGGGCCCACTTGTAATAATATTGCTCCATAGAGCTACTCGTGGTCAAAAACTCCACAGGGTACCTTTAATTGTAGTATGAAATACTCAGCACAATTACCATAGTGAAGTAAGCATTGTATTGAAGATGAGTGGCTCTGCACTGCAAATTCTAACATGTTTAAACTCTTTATTAAAGTGAAATAGAGCAGATACATGCAGAGGAGTATCATTCAACGGGGAGAGAGGTAATAACATCTTTTTCATAACACGAGGCAGTTTTATGGGAAATGTGTTCTTATTTTTGAGAAATTGACACTAACATGTTAATTAGCCCAATGACAAATGAGTCTTATTCATGATAGATTTTTTTTTTTATAATAATCTTTTTATTTTTTTTCAAATTAATTATACTCTCTTCATAACTTCTACAGGATGCATCAGTCTGTACCACCAATTAAAACTGTTGCAAGCAGATCATAATTCTGTTCTGATTAAGTTTCTTTGAACACACATACATGGGGAGGTGAAGTTATATTACTCCATTATGTTTAGCAATTATTGATAAGATATTAAAAAGCATCAATGCATAGGATAGACTTGTTCTTCCTGCCCATTGGAGTTCTTTCTTTTCAAACAGTAAACATTTTCTGCCAAAGTGAAATATTGCTTTAAGATCAAAACTAATTATGAAGAGCCCAGTGTGGCTGGCTATCTAAAAATCACACTCGAATAAGAGCCAATTAAACAGAGCACCTCAAAGGAGCTGGCTTCCTGTCCGTCCATTTCTTTACTGTCTTTGAACAGAGCGAGTTCCTTCCGATAAACAGATATAATTGCCTATTTATCAGCCTCTTTGGAACTCCCACTTTGCATGAAATATTCATGATGAAACAATGAAAATGAAAAGAGAGAAAGATGAGAAGGAAAGAGCAAAGATAGTGTATTATTATGTGGTATAATTCTTAATGTACTGTGCAGCAGCTGCTCACTTTGTCTGGTTGGCAGTGCAGCCATACTGTGAGCTTGACCTGATAATCACCCATGAAACTGAGATATTTTGACTCATTAATATGTGATGACATAATGTAATCATTTGTATTTACAGCACATTAAAAATGCATTTTTTTTTCCCTTTTATGTGAAGCATTAAAAGCTTTGTTCAACTTATTTCTCTGTTGTCAGGTTTCGCACAGAGGTCAACTATGACGTCCTTGAGGTGCGCGATGGACGTTTTCCCTCTTCGCCTCTCATTGGCAGTTACCAGGGCACCCAGGTTCCCCAGTTCCTCATCAGCACCTCCAACTTCCTGTACCTCCTCTTCTCGACTGACAAGAGCCACTCTGACATCGGCTTCCGCATACGTTATGAAAGTAAGGTCTTAGAGCTTGTGAAGTCAAACCTACACCCAAAGATGCATGATATATAAACTGTAAAGGATGGTGCTTCGCAGAGCCTAATAGAAATTCATCTTTTGCAGTCGAGACAGACCAAATCCAGAGACAAGAGCCATAAGCCTCGCTCGCCAAACTAATAAAAGCTTCTCAGTCTTGGTTGTAAATACAATCTCCGCAGGCTCTCAATTTCACCATGAAGCCATTCGAATTAGAACACCTCTAATTAGAAAGTAGATGGGGTGAGATTATTCTGTCAGATAACCCTGCCTTGACACACGCTGCCATGCTCAAAATCCCATATACACATTCACATGCCTGCACACACACACACACAGCTTTCTCGCACACCGGTCTTCGCTCATGCTGTAAATTCCTCATTTCTACCTGTGAGGCTCACACTGGTAACCTTTTGCACTTTCTTTGTGGTAAATCTCTGCAAAGCCTCAATAATTCACTACGAGCGCTACTTAGGCAGAAACTATGCAAGGTGGAGCGGGGAAAAAGCCAAGAAACTTCTCATTGGTTTATTCCTGCTGAAAAAGGATGTTCACGTAAATTATTTATCGGGACCGCTTTGAGAAAGCAAACTGCCTTTTAACGTTTCAAGACCTCCGCTTGACCTGTTGGCTCTAATCCTGATTACCGTGCAAGCAGGTGGATTTCCAGTACGTGCGCGCCTGTGTGTTCGATCATGTGTCCTTTTTGTCTCCAGCCCTGCAGTTACAGTCGGATCACTGCGTGGACCCCGGCATACCTGTCAACGGACAGCGGCACGGCAACGACTTCTACGTGGGCGCTTTGGTGACATTTAGCTGTGAGGCAGGGTACACACTTAGTGACACAGAGCCATTAGAATGTGAACCCAATTTCCAGTGGAGCCGCCCCCTGCCTAGCTGTGATGGTACGTTCCATAATATTGACCTAGAAATGATTAGTCTCCTGCCAGATTTCCCCCTATTCATAAATGGGATTAAAGCCAAATTCATTGTTGTATGTTGCTGCAGACGAAACATGAAAAATCATCTTGAGCACTTTGCTTTATATTGCATCACTTTCAGATTGCCATATATTCTTGAGTTATTATAAAATCCATATGAGATGATAACGTTTCTTTCAACGACTCTTGTTTTAGACTTTAAAAGTTTCTGCCTCATTTCATCATAAATGTTTTATATGTACAGTGGTCAGCTTACCCTTTGATGTTTCCCTTTTCCCTCATCTGTAAATGCTTTTATATTTAAGGACAGTATTGATTTCTGCCCACTCTGTAATGATATTGGTGATACCACTCTCTCCTTTTTATGCTGTTTTGAAGGGCACCTCTTGTAAAATGCATTTTACCGTATTGTTAATGCAAGTTTTGCCATTTTGGGGGGAAATTTTGTCCCTGTCCTCATCCACTTTGTTTTGCCCTCTCTTACTTTGCCTCTCCACTCTTGTTTCTCTCCATCGCCCGTCTCCCGCTGTTCCCATGCGCCCCGCGTCACCAGCGTTGTGCGGAGGTTATATCCAGGGCAACTTTGGCACCATCCTGTCGCCGGGCTTCCCAGACTTTTACCCGCACAACCTGAACTGCACATGGATAATCGAGACCTCCCATGGCAAAGGTGAGCAGAGAAATTCATTGTCAACACACGCGGCAGTCAAATTCAATTTCTCTTACAATGTCATTTCCCCCCATTGAGCGGCCTTTTCATTTTGCCGAACAAGCTGTCTGTGTAAGAGCGGAGCGCTGAGAGGCTGGCCTAGGGCTACGGCGCCACGGGACGGCTCTCCACTCATGTCACCTTTGGTAGAACGCTCACATCAAATTGACACAGCCTTATTTGCGGATGCTCTCTCAGTGTGGGTGTAATGTCTTTGATAAGTAGTAGGGGAGGAAGACAGGGAATTGATGCTGTGCGCATTATGAAACCGAGAACATTGTGTTTCACATAAATTCGGTGAATGTAAGATTAGCTTTCTTCTTTAAATGAGTATTCAGTTTATTGACATATAACATATTCACAACCGTTTTGGAATCACCTGTTATACTGATGCTTTTCTTCTTTCCTTTTATTTGAACCTTTTTATTTAACATAGACATACATTTGACTTTGAATTTGTTGTCCTGTCCAGAAAAGCACAAGTGACCCCAGATTATTACTGAACCACAACGGTGCAGGTTCATTCTAAATATTTTGAGAACCCAGTTTTCTTTGGGCTTTCTGTAGTCTGTATTTTTCTTCCCATAGCATGTTCAGCTGATAGTATGGTGTTCAATTCCAATAGTGCTAACCTAAGACTATCCTCCTATTTCTATTTAGTTTTAAAAACACCTTTGTTAAAGCAGCATGCCTGTTAATTCCAGCTTGTTAGAGGTGTTACTGTGCACTCGACGCTGAAGCAGGAACCTGCTGCTGTGTAAATATGCACAGATATTGATGCTAAGCTTCCAGTTTCTTTTACCAATGGCTGCTGATTTCTTATAACTGTGTCTCAGAGACGTCTTTGTCTCTTTCTGCCCTTTCAGCTGTTAGTCTGGTTGAACCTGTACAGCATTTTGTTTTGCATGCACGAGACAAGCCTTTTTTTTGCAAACCCTTCACACAAAATAGCGTCTATTTGTAAAGAGGACGTTCTACAAGCTGAAAGCACGAGAGACCAATCAGAAGTACAGATTAGTCCTCTCAACCATCTGACTGTGCTGGCTCAAGCTTTTGTGGCAGGCTATTCCAATGATGGGAAAATTCCAATTTACTTATGCAGAAGTTAAAACTGAAGAAATATAAACACATACAACACATTTTAGCCGTGATCTTTCTTCCTCCCTCATTCAGGTGTGCAGTTCACCTTCCACACGTTCCACCTCGAGAGCCCGCACGACCATTTGCTGGTGACGGAGAACGGCAGCTTCTCTCAGCCCCTGTGGAGGCTGACGGGCTCCACGCTGCCTCCGCCTCTCAGCGCGGGCCTGTTTGGAAATTACACGTCTCAGATCCGCTTTCTCTCTGACTTCTCCGTGTCCTACGAGGGATTCAACATCACTTTCTCAGGTAAGAATGGATTTTGTCATTCAAACTAGTGAGAGAAGAAAAGTGCTGCTCGCAGTACTGAGCCAGGTGCATCATTCAGAAGAGACTGAGAGCGACAGGTTGGGAAAAGGAAAGGAAAGGTTACAGCATTAAGAACTTAAGGTTCATGTTGAGAGCGGGCGCCTCAGGCTCCTGAGTATGGATCAGAGACTCGCCTTGACCTTTTAATAACAAGGGTGTTTTTTATATAGTCTGACACAAACTGCGATGCTTAGTTAGGAGGAAGCCACCACAGACAAGAAGCACATAATAATCAAAGTGTGTGTCCCAGAAATATGTAATTACAGCCACTCGAGAGTGAACAATAAAATGACATCAAGAGACTTAATTCATTAGAAATGAATCAAGTAGCAGAGAGCAGAGGTGGCCCCTTACCCACTGAGAACATCGTTTCACCTCCTCTTGCTCTCACAGCGTCCCTCGAGTCGAACACCAAGACATAGTCGAGCATTTTTTATAAATTCCTCTTACTATCACTGACAGTCTGAAACACCAAGTACCACCTATGTGAAAAAAATATTTAGCATTACAGGAAGGATGTTATGGCTGAGTGGTTGGATGCCTCAGTATTGAGATGCATTACTCGGAATTGCCCCTCAAAAGCACGCGATGCTTTATTAATTTTAATGAATGACATTTCGTGGTACGTTGTTTAGCTGCGATCTGGGACTCTGAGGACATTGGATTAATTTGAGCATGGTTTAACTTCCTGTTCATCAGCGGTAATGAATTCCCAACCCTTCACAGCAGGGTAGTCTTAATCAGTTCAATTTACACCTTCTCACATTTAAGCCTCAAACCTTCTCTGAACACAGTTCCTTTACACCTTTTCTTTTTGTTCTCTGTTTTTCCAGAGTATGATTTGGAGCCGTGCGAGGACCCTGGAATCCCATCCTACAGCACCAGAAAAGGGCTGCAGTACGGCGTGGGCGACGCCCTCATCTTCTCTTGTTTCCCAGGTTACCGGCTGGAGGGTCCAGCGAGGGTGATTTGCTTAGGGGGCAGGAGGCGGGTGTGGAGCTCCCCTCTGCCAAGGTGTGTTGGTAGGTGGTCACATGCTTTATTTTGGCTTTTGTCACTCCCCCTCTACCTCCCTCACAATGCCATGTTGCCACACCAGCCCTCTCACATACACCCACCCATTAAGAAATGTACAAAACAGTCAGTCACGTTGGAAGACGAGGCATTTCCTCTTCAATTCTCCTCATTATCGTCTCTCCATCCACCCACGGTTTGTCTCTTCATTGGACAGCTTCCCAGAAACAGCCTTTTTGACTTTGTCCAAATTATATAGAGCAGCGGCTCTAATGAGGATGACATTAAAAAGCTCAAACATGTTAATTATTGATGTTACTCATTGCTAATGCCTGGGAAACCTGACGAGTCAGGCTGCAAAGATTTAGGTCAGTATGTTGATTCTGTGATGCACCAAACCTTAAGAGCTGCATTAGTGTGTTGATATGAACAGAAATTGTGTGCTAATGCTCCTAATGATGGATAGAACACAGAGCATGACAATGACTATGTGTACATGCACACTCATATTCCTCCTTTATTCTGAATATAACAATATTCCAAATTTTGCATGAGTCACGTAAACAGCAGTTGAATTATTATTGTTAATATTATTATACCGACCGGAGTATTTTCCCATTAAGACACGTGTGATATGTTGATATTATTCATGTTTAAGCAGCATTCTTTGAACACGTACACAGCTCAGATTAGGGGTTTTACAGTTGGTTGCGACGCAAGGCCTCTTTCCTATTTGCAGACGGTCAGTCATTGTTAGAGACGTGAATATCAACAGGTTTTTGGATACGCACAAATATCGCATTGCTGAGCTTCCAAGAAGGTGGTTGAACAAATGAAAGAGGGAGGCTGTGTTCGTTAATCGGAGCATGCATGGCCGTATGTGAACGGGAATATTAGCCATGTAAACAGCTTAGAAGGAATGTTGTCTGTTTCAGAATAAGGCAAAAAAAAAAAGGACCATGTAAACATAATCACAGATTGACACTTTTCACTATATCCAAAGCGCTGTGAAACAGTAACTGCATATGGGAGACATCTGTGACTGGCTCTTTTGCTCCTGATCTCTCTGCATATTTGTCTGTAGGAACAAAGACGCTAGTTTGTAGTTTCTTGTTCTTTCTTTGTGAATCCGGATCTTTGAAAGTTGACAGCGACAGACACATTTTGTTATCCTCCACACTCGTCGCGATCACATTCAGCCTTATTTTAAAAGACTTGATCCATTTACCTCTCAGGCAGCCCTGTCGCCTCATCTCATCCTACCTCACTGCATTCATGAAGTTAAAATTCTGGCTGCAAATGCGATCATCTAAATTCTGGCAGCTATTTTTCTATAGAAAACTTTGCCCCCTGTTTTTTCACCCTTTCCCTGATGCGATTCAGAGAAGGCAATTTTCAAATGCAGCTGAAGTTACTGTTAATCGTATTCAGATTGCATTGTGATTATGATGGTGCGCAACTCAACATTCAGGTGCGGTCTCTGGCCACATTCCTCTCACCAAAGCCTCTCCCACCTCCCTATGCATGACGGCATCGATAAATACCCTCTGAGTTTCAAGCATATAGCGATTGACATTTTCTCTGCTCTCTCCAACACCACCACCTTCTCCCTTCCTCTCTCCATCTCTCTACCTCCGTCTGTCCCTCTGCTGCCTGTCTTTTTCTCTAGCTGAATGCGGCTCATCCGTGACTGGCATGCAAGGGGTGCTGCTCTCACCCAACTACCCCGGTTACTACGGCAACAACCACGAGTGCATCTACTCCATCCAGACGCAGCCTGGCAAAGGCATCCAGCTCCGAGCGCGGGACTTCAGGCTGGAGGAGGACGACATGCTCAAAGTGAGGCGGTGGGGGGAGTTGTGGCCTCCCTGCGCGTGCGCCTTGTTAGCATATCTGTGTGTGGAGACCTGATCATCTTAATCCCGACACTTCCTCCCACTCCCCCCCTGTCCCTTTCAGGTCTTTGATGGCAGCAGTAATAAGGCTCGGCTGCTGGGGGTGTTTACAGGCAGCGAGCTGCTAGACACAACCCTGAACTCCACCTCCAGCTCCATGTGGCTGGAGTTCATCAGCAATGCGGATAACACCAGTAAAGGCTTTGAACTGCACTTCATTAGTGAGTAACACTCTTTCGCACAAACACACACACCCTTTCTTTACATTTAATATTTCCATCTGTAGTTTGTTTACTTGTATCTCATTTTGCAGCCCTCCTTGTTCTCTCTGCCACACGAAAATCACTTTTATGCTTTTTTCTTCAATACCCTCCTAATATGTGCATTCTCTCTCTCTCTCTCTCTCTCTCTCTCTCTCTCTCTCTCTCTCTCTCTCTCTCAAAGGTTTTGAGCTGGTGAAATGTGAGGATCCAGGTGTCCCCCAGTTTGGCTACAAGCGGGAGGACAAGGGTCATTTTGCAGGGAGCACAGTGTCGTACAGCTGTGACCCAGGCTACACCCTGAAAGGCCCAGAGGTGCTCACCTGTCAGAGGGGGGAGAGGAGGGCATGGGACAGCCCCCTCCCACTCTGCGTCGGTGAGTCCGATGAAGGGGTTGGAGATCATTGTTTAGTCCACCTGTACGTGGGCATTCGTTCTTCTTTGTTCTGAAAAAAAAACAAAAAAACATTTAAATCTTGTCCACACAAGCACCGTTTGAAGAAAAATCTCCATATGAAAACCCCAAACAACAACTGAAGTGCTGTCAAGAGCATGGCGAACCAACAGGTAGTGATATAACCCTAACCCTAAATCCATGTTGGCCAATCAGAAGCCTGAAAAAAAATGCTATTAGGGAGGCTACCTGCGACTAGAGGGTCCGATCCCACTACGGCGAAGGCATGAGCCACCCTTAGTGGCATTCGTAAATTCTGAAGTGGGAAGCGACCACAGCGACGGAGTAGGCAACAGCATCCAGAGCCCGTGCCGTCAGACGCTCATTAACTGTTTATGTAATTACTCTCACTGCCAGAAGAGGCAGCGACACACAAGTTCCGCACTGCAGGTTTAAGTTTGGTTGTTTTACCGAAACTTTTCGTTGTGATGTTGTGTGTGATGGCGCAAGTACTCATAGATTTTTCATACAAAGCATATTAGTTCACAAAATTTGCTGAATTGTTTTCAGTCATGCTGCTTATATTGCATCATAATAATAACACACACACACATAAATGTATATATACACATTACTGTGCAATGTAACTAGTAGCTAAAGCTATCAGATAAATCTAATGAAGCAGAAATATAAAGTTTGTGCTTCAAAACTGTATTTAAGTGACGATAACTGGGTACTTTTCACGTTATGCCAGCTGCCTATGAGACGTTACCCTATGTAATGTCAGTCTGATCTGTCGTGCCTTACATCATAGTGTCCTATTACCTTTGCTTACATCAGTATTTGTCACATTATTAAGTTCCGCTAAAATATGAAGTTGCGTAAAATAGCATTGTGTTGCATTACATTATATCACAGTATTTATAAGGGATTGCTTTGCTGTTTGGCACACTGCTAATCCTAACCAGCTTTATTTTATTTTATTTTATTTTCTCAGCCGAAGTACAATGTCTGACCTAGTTCCTCATCCCAACAACAATGTGAATATGCTGGTGCAGGTTTAGAAAAGGCTGTGTGGTTTGTCTCGGCTCTGCTATTTTCGGGCATCCATTTGGTTGCTCTCCCAGCACCTTATTTAGTGCATTATCTCATCGAAAATGACTGCACTCTATTTAGCTCCGCATATTCATATTGCATCATATTTGCAAAGTGCTCTTTTTCGCTTTTTTTTTTTTTCTGCTAAAACAAGTCTCTGCCCATAACGGCAGCACACCGAGCGCATAGGCAGGTTTTAACCCCTGGCTGTCTGAGGTCAGAAGACTGTATGGAAACGATTCTATTTCCTGATGATGTTATTTGTAGAGTTCACCTACAGTTCGCCTGTCACGTGTTGCCAGCTGACACAACTGTGCCGTTATTATTTTCAAAACTATTACACTGGCACACATACACACACACACACCGCCTATATGGTGTCATGATAACAAACCCAAAGCAGTGTTTTGGGTCTTCTCCTGGGCGACATTTTGACAGAGTCTCTCAGAAACCAGCCAGAAGCTCAGCGAGGAAAACAGGCAGGATGATGTTCTTTGACATCAGCCAAGGTGATTAGAATAATATTGCTTTGCTCCCGTTTCAACCCAAACTGACAGGTAATTTCATGTCTGGGAACAAACAGCGTTCAGCATACTGTATATCTCTGCACACGTTTGTCCTCCCCATGCCCCTTTTGCTGCAGATGATAGCCGAACAGTCAGAGTGAATTTGGGAGCAGATGAGGGACTGCTTCCGTTTGTAATGGTGGGATTATTTTCTAGCGGCGAGGACACACTGAACACAGATGAGACGGGAATGGCAAGCAGGAGGGGGGGGCGGTGAAATTGAGTTAAAAGCAGAAGGGAGAGGCCATATCCTGAGAGTCATTGAAGAGGAAAGTTGCTAGGTTGAATCCCTGACCGGCTCTGGGTTGGACACTGAGTTGTATATTATCTTAATATTACAGTCCATATTCAACCTATATAATCACATGTAAATATCCTTATTATAGCTGCCCACACATTTCTGCATATTAATGTCTGATGGAACACTATTTTTCATTTGTTTCTTAACTGAAACCTTCAAACTGTGTTTTTGCTTGTGTTGTAGGGATGTTTTATGTCCAGATTTTACAAAACACATCTTACTTTCACACAATATGATCACCCACATGTATTTTGTCTGGCGGAGAGGAAACTTTGAAATACATGTGGGTGATCATATTGTGTGAAAG
>JAPZEA010000023.1:5693841-5704079 GCA_029783685.1 Heniochus monoceros | reverse complement strand
TGTAAAATGAGCTCCAGCTCAACCAACTCCAACAGTAAAATCCTGCTTTGACATGAACCACTGAGTCACAGTAATCTTATGATCAGAGAGAAGAGGAGGACAGTCACAGGGACACTTTACTGCACTCACTACTGATACTTTAATACTTGAAGTACATTTTTCTGATCATACTCATTTGAGTGTTTTCTATGCAGGACTTTTACTTGTGACAGAGTAGTTTTACAGTGTGGTATTAGTACTTTTAATGAAGTAAAACATTGGAACACTTCGAGTTTTTCCACAAAGTTTTCAGAAATTCAGTTAGTTTGTCAATTCTTCCACACATTCATTTCCACGCTGTGCAGCGAGACCTTTCATGATATCAGCTGCTGTTGGCGCCCTGCTTTGTTTCCTCTTGTTTACCTGCTTGTTACCTGCAGTGTGTCGTCCTGTAAAAGCTGCAGCTGCAGTAGAAACATCAGTGTGTGAAAGATGTTTCGGTGCCTCTGAGGTTCAGTTTTTGGTCCATTTTAATATCGACTGACTCGTTTTCTTTGAGAAGTTCGTCCACAGAGCGAGAGCACGACGTCTCTCTATGTGTTCTTTATTTATTCATGTATTTGATCTGTTTTAGCTCGAGGCCAGAGAATCCATACTGAAGTCACAATCGATAGAAATGTTATACAGAGCTCACACACACACACACACACACACACACACACACACACACACACACATATAAACATCATATTTTTATTATATTATAAATAAAATCTGGTAGAAATGATCAAAAATAGTCATTGTGAATTACAGTTAAAGACCCTCATCCTGTGTGTCTCACTTCAGTTTGGTTATTATTTCAGTTAATAAAGATTTTCTGTTACTGTTTGTCCTCCATCACATCTCTAACATACAAGATGTTACATAAGAGCTGAGAAAAACAATACAAGTGTGCCATCTGGAGGAGCTGAATGAAACGATGCACATCTGCACGACTAGTATGAGATTATTAAACCTTTATTTCACCCCACAGGTTGTCAGACTGCGCTGTCTGATGTAGAAATTCATTTGGTTTATTCGTGACTCATGTGAGTCATAATCATCTGTTTAGACTGTTATTATTGTTAGAGGATTATTCCGTGAGTATAAATTCTGTGTGACGCTGACTTGTTTTCTTGTTGTTGCTCAGTTCTTCATGCTCATCCTCTTCATCTTCCTCGCTGAGCTGGCCGCTGCCATCCTGGCTTTCCTCTTCAGGGAACATGTGAGTCTCTTCATCAGTTCACCTCATCAGTGGAGGTTTCAGCAGCTTCCCTCTGTGGAGCTGCACGTTATAACACATGGATTATGACCATACAAATAAAAATCATTGTGTGAAATTATGCATGAAGTTTATCCAGAATGTTTCATGTGATGAGTAGCCAGTGGATAGCATTATGATAGCATTATGATAGCATTATGATAGCAGCATACAGCACCGTCAGAGGCCTCATTACAGCAGATGCTTTAAAGCTCTGATCACTTCCAGAACGCAGCAGGAAGGACGGCAGCACACACACTTCTGTTCACGCTCCTGTCGGCTCGTGTGCAGCCGACACGTGAAACGAGCGGTCCAACATGTTTGGCTTCATGCAGACATGCGACAGATAACAAAATGTGCATCGTACAGACCATCGCAGCACTCCTGAGTCCACACATGTGACAGGCTCTCTCTCCTCTCAGCCTATAGCTGGTGGATGTTTGCAGCGAAGTTATTTACAGCACAGATCTGCTTTGACAGTAATGATGTGTTGTTTCAGGCCTGATGGCTCATTAAAGTTCTATCACAGAGGAACGAGAAGCCGCTGGTGATCAGCTTTTATTCTGTTTTGTTACTAAGTTGGACTAAGAAACTGTTGCAGACAGGAACCGTTGTGTATTTCCGTTTCTGAGGGAATCAAAAAAAGTGGAACCTCGCGCAGATCACCCTGTTGGTCAGCTGTGGACTCTTGATGTTGTCTCAGACTTCAGGTAACAGTGAAATGCAGCTTGTAGCGCCTCCAGTGTTTGATCCTGGATCTGCAGCAGTGAGTCTGCTGCATGTGAACAGTTTCAGAGAAGGCTGATCTGTGCGAGTCGTGTGTTTCAGAGTCGGTGGTTAGCTGGTTTCACTCTGACTCTCCTGACCTGAACTGTGTTTGTGTGTCTGCAGTTAACCAGAGAGTATTTCAGCAGGGAGCTGAAGCGTCACTACCAAGGCCACAACAACACCGACGTCTTCACGTCCACGTGGAACGCCATCATGACCACGGTGACGCATTGATTTCCCAGTTACCACTTTTCCACCTTGTAACCCTCCCAGCGTGTCAGAGACCCCCCCTCAGTGCTTCAACATGCTGTTTCCTGTCTGCAGTTCGACTGCTGTGGCGCGAGCGGCCCCGAGGACTTCGAGGAGAGCCTCTTCAGGCTCCTCAGCCCCAGTAAGCTGGTTCCTGAGGCCTGTTGCCAGAGGAACGGGCACCTCGGAGACGTCAGTGTGGAGCAGTGTGTGAGCGGCGGCGTGGCGTTCAGACACAACAAGGTCACACAGGAAACACTTTGTCACTGACACAGATTCAAACGTACGTCGTGTCTGAGAAACAAAAACAAGTGGAGGCAGATTTCCACTGGAAGTCTGCAGTTTATTTCTTATTATCACTGATGATTAATGTGTGAGCAGCAGTTTATAGTTTCACTGCTTTTCACACTGACCTGACCTGCAGCGACGACACAGACTTCAAGAAAAACAGCGTCAACGAAATATTTATCCAGATTTGTGTTTGAATTGATCAAACAGATGAAAAGCTATTATTATTATTAGTAGTAGTAGTAGTAGTATTATATGAAGTATGTGATAAATCTATGATATATGTAAATATGTGACACTGCTATGCTAGGCTAATTTAGCCGATGCTACTTCAACATATTGTATTTAGCTGTGGTCTCTTTGATGTGCTGTAACAAACAAACATAACAGACATTAATAGTTTTAATCGTTTTGATTGTTGGCCGGTAGGACAAAGTTAATGTGTTTAGCTTTAATGCTAACTGAGGCTACCTCAGCAGCTAGCTGTAAGTTAGCGTAGCTGCTTTGCTTTAGCTGACAGTGTGATGGTGCTGGTTGGAAGATGATCAAAGCACAGTTCCTGCAGTTTGTTGGTTTGGTCCTGAAACTCATCCACTTTGTGATGATGTCATTTTTCTACAATGATTATATGTTTTATATAGAAAATATACAAAGTAGAATATAAAGTAAAAGCCCTTACAGCTCTGAGGTGCAGCAACATTTCCTGCTAAAATGTATTTGAATTCAACTGAGATTAAAATAGAAATTCTAAAACAGCAAAAACAATAGAAAAATCACAAAGGAGACAGAAATGAATGTCTCTGAGTCTCTGTCTCTTTGTGGTGTTTTTTATCATAGTGACATTCATTTTATTTATTAATATTCATGAGTTCAATAATTAACATTTGTAATTAAAGACTTTGGGTACTTCGGTCTCTGACACCTGATATTGTTTCTTAACAGAAGAAAACATCCTGAAAAGAAGTGAATTTAAATATGAACTTCCAGCCGGCTGCAGTCAAGCTTTCATGCACATTTGAATACAAACTAAAAACAGTTTGTTCTCCATCACATCAGAATAATGAAGCATAGTTTCATAACGCGGCTGCGATGATGCTCTGAAGGCAGATTTCTTCATGTCGGTGTGTTTGTTCCTGCAGGGCTGCTACTCGGCGATGGTCGACTACTTTGAGACGTACATTTACACAGCGGGAGCTCTGGCCATCGTGGTGCTGACAATTGAAGTACGTACTGTGTTTTCTCTCCGTATTAAAGTACTGAATAATTTATTGCTTGTTTTTTCATGTGAGGGATTCAGCACGGTGATGTCGAGGTTCACTGCAGTTAAAAACAGCAGCGTTATGTCTGAAAATGTGAGACAACAGCAAAGAAAAATGAATTTCTTTTAGCGAGTGTCAGCTAACAGGTGAGTTTTCAGCATGAGGTGAGGAGTTTACTGAATCTCTGAGAGGCTGTTATGATGCTACAGGAATCATTTGTGCTGTGATGTTAAACTCTATTAAAATAACACTTTTCAAGTTTGAATAAAACAGTTTGGAAACGTCAAAACAAAAGTTTGAGCCTTAATCTTCGGTTACATCTCGTTCATGTAGAAGCCGAAGATGAAACTTCCTCTGTTATTGAGTTAAATATTCTCATTTTATTTGTATTGTTTTTTTGTGTGTGTGTTTTACATACTGTAAATATTTAAGAGTTAAATTTTATGGCTCAAACAAAGCACTGAAAAATTTTCCTGTTAAGTTTTAGTAAGTTCTCCCGCTCTGTGTTTAAACCCTGGAACAGGTCTATAATTCACTGCAGTGTAGTTGCGACTCTGTTTTGTCAAACATTGAATGAGAGTTTGAGGTGTGAACATCTGACCTCTCTCGGTGTGATTTACTGCAGTTTGTGGAACATTTTCACTCACTGATTTGTTCATTTCTTTGCTGAGAGTTTGACGCAGCTCGCTGCAGAATGCATGAAAAGAACTAAATGACGAGGGAGGGTGGGATCGCTAAGCAGAAGAAGACGTTTTTCCTAAAAAAGGCAAAGAAAAAAATTCTGTGTGTTTTCTGCTCAAATATTGTTGAAACACTGTTGAAACATTTAAAAATTGTATAAATATCTCATCTCCACTACTGAAGTCCCGAACAAATGCACTGTTTCCTCTAAAAACCACAGAGCCTTTTAAGAAATTCAGCTATATGTTTGTTCCTATACTTCATATCTACTTCATACTGTTTTTAAAGATTTATCTCTTCAGTAAGAACCAGTGATCTTTCAGCCGAGAGCATTAATATCTTTGTATGTAATTTGTCAACATCCATAGCACCTGAGATAACCTACCTGCAGCTTCTCCTCTTATTGTCTCTTTTCATTGTTCAAATGTCTTCATGGTCCAATGAGCAGTTGAGTCAGCAGTTTGTGAGACAGCATCGACTCCCTGAGGAGTTAAAGTGTGAGTGCTAACAGCTCTGAGAGCATGCCAGCTGGCACACACACACACACACACACACACACACACACTGCAGTACGTATTTATCATCATCTTCATCTCTTTCATCATCACCATCAAAATCCCCATCACACCATCATTGTCATGATATTGTCATGAGCCAGACCATACATTATGAGTGCACAGATGGTCAGAATCATGTTAAGTCTATATGACTTGGACTGTGTGCGTGTTTGTGTGTGTGTGTGTGTGTGTGTGTGTGTGTGTGTGTGAACATGTATTACTTATGTTGTGGGGAAACAGTCACATTGTTGGGACTCACCAACCTTATGGGGACAAAATAAATAATAATAATGTAAATCATTAAATTTTACTGGGAAAACTTTGGTTAATGTTGGGGAACGTCTCCAAATTAATGTAAGTTTATGCAATGTCCCAAACGTGATGGAAAAATGTGTTGTTCAACAACATGATGATGTGTGTGTGTGTGTATGAGCTGTGTGTGAAAGGCTTTCTATGAAAAGCACCAGAAACAACGTTAAAGACACATTTTCAGTATTGTTTAATTATGGCTCATGTGACATTATCAAGCTATCTCAACAAGGCCTTGACTTTCCCCGCTGCGCTTGGTAAAAATCTCACTTACCCTGCAAGTGACGCAGAAACTCTTCATTCACAGTTGCAACAGTGATACTCGTCAGTCACCTTGGTGGCAGAAACCTGCCGCGCTCGCTGTGATTTATTAGACCGGGTTTATGTAACTCTGACACACAGGCTTTGAGACTGGAGGAGAAAACTAGGAATCAATGTCTCATCATCTTCACACACAGACACGCATAAATACACTGTAGCATCACCCCACCTGGCCTTGCTGATGTCTTCTGTGAAGAGCAAGTTTGAACTTAACTATTAATTGTGTCTCTTCCGCTTAAGTCTAGAGCGTGAATAATTGACCGTCCGCTAAACTAAACCCTTCCCCTGGAGCAGGAGGATTTAATGAGAGCAAAGCCATCATCTAAAGAGCTTGGAGGGCGCTGTCTTTTTTTAGCCTTTCCAAAACCAACAAGAGCAAAAATGTAAGGAATTGCTCTGACATGAGCTGTAAACATTACCATGTCAGGCTAACTGGCTTCAATGGACTGCACCGGTAAATGGACTGTATTTATACAGCGCTTTGCTAGTCTCGCCGACCACTCAAAGTGCTTTGCAACACAAGCCAGGATTCACCATTCACACACATTCATGCACTGGTGGCAGAGGCTAACGTGTAAGGTGCCTGCTCGTCAGGAGTGATGACCGTTCGTGCACAGCATTGTGAGCACTTTGGGGTTCGGGATCTTGGAAGGACACTTGGACGTGTAGACTGCAGGGGCCAGGGATCGAACAACTGACCGCTCGACCTCCTGAGCCACAGCTGCCCCTGCTAGAACAGTAACTTAGCATTACTTCTAAAGGCATGTAGCATCATTAGCATTAACTGTTATTATGTTGGGTTGCAGGATACATTAAAAAATACCTGTTCAGGACTGCAACATTCAATGCGTGGGAGCTAAGATGGCGGTGTAATAGAGTTTACAGTAGCAGCTTTGTGAACATTGAAGCATAAGTTTAATTACTGCATTGATTGTCAAAATCAATCCATCTAAGGCGTATGTTTGAACAAATAACACATTAAATACATTGCTTTGATTTAAAACGCTAGTCCCCACACAGCAACACACGAACATTGCAGCTTTTTTTCCATGTCTTCTACGTGGATGATCGGCTGTGAAGATGCTGACTTTTTGCCTGTTACATAGCTGTACCTTCAGTCGTTTAGCAGTGCTCTGGAAACATTAACAAGTCCGCTGCGTTTTCAGTCTCACTGAGTTTTACCGTCAGCATTAGCTTATACCAGCTCGCTAGAGTTGATCTGTCAGCGGCAGATTCATTTCAGCCAACAGCACCTGAGGTCATTAGGCAGAAATAAGGGTCCTCCTTTTGTTTACTTGCATGTGAAATCAAATACCCATTATTTTAAAACTTTTTTCTTTAATTACTGCTGCTACTCGAATATTGGGTGGTAAATCTGCTATGTTATCATTCTGCCTGTTTGCCATGAGAGGATGGAAAGCCTGACAGGCGTAGCAACAGTGACTGAGGGTGGTGGGGCTTAGTGAAGGCCAGTTGAGTCCTTGATAATAGTATAAGTTACATCGCCTTATTTTGCATTTCTTGTTGTTAAGTTCAGCCTCTCAGCATTCTTGTATATTTAGATGTTTTTCTGCTGATATCTGCTGAAGTCATTCTGTTTCATTTCGGGCTTCTCTTATTGGCATGCATCCACCTCTTCTCTGAACCCGCCATCCATATTCCCTCCTGAACTTGAAATTTCTTTAAATGAAATTTTCATTTTGAAAAGACGTAAAGTCCTGCTTTCATGCCTGTTTCTGCCCTCAGCGTGTCCACTAACACCTCTTGTCGTGAGTGACTAACGTCTGCTTCAAGCTGTGGTTGTAGTAGTTGCTGTCATTGGTCTTGTTGATTGACACGTTGCTGCTGTTGTTGTTGTTGTGCTTCTCCTTGCAGACGGTCTGGTTTGATCTGCACCAGAGGCTAACAGACACAGATGGCACTGCCAGCGCAGTAAGTAGACACTAAATGAATCACCATTGTACATTACACTGCAACACACAGCCCCAGGTGCAGCATCACTTACTGCTGCCTTACAAAGGCCAACAACCACCACAGCAGTCCCTGAGGCTGAGTGTTACAAGGCCGAGACATGACTTTTGTTATGTAATTAACATAGGAAAGCACCGCTGCTCGACCGGCGGTGTCCAAAAATAATCCAGGTCTCAGTGCCTGTCTCGTGGGCACCAATCTTTTGAATCATTCCCAGAAAATGCGTTTGTTTTGTTTTGTTGTGTAGACCTGAATAATTTATAGACGCTGAGTATTCTGTGGAAGAATTAATAGCGTCACATACTATCTTACAATACCTGACACCAAGAGAAAATAACATATCAGCATAGTCAGGGTGTGTGATATTCTCTGTGATAATGATCAAAGATTCGCAGGAAAAGCCACGAGCACTGTGTGGGCTTCTTCCTTTCAGGCTTTATTTGGATTGAATCATTAATCAGAAAATTTAGTCATCGAAGCTCAACTATTTGACACTGTTTTCAGACATAATTTTACCCGAGACTGCTATCAGATACTGCACTTGTATGCCTGCAGTGAAGTAGAGATAAGAGTGCGGGAGTGCAATCGATACTGTCAAAAGCTATCTTGCTGGTCTGCATGCCTGCAAAAAGCCATAAGCGATCTGTATCTTAAAGAATTACAGAATAGTAACAGAAACCCTCTGTAGTGCAAAGAAGATACATGAGAATAGAAAGGTAGGTGCACTGAAAGGAGCTCAGGAGTGCTGGTCATACGTGTTAGAGATGGTGTAGTTCACCACACTGATTCTTGCTTATGAAACAGGCTGCAGGACTACTGACACCTTTATGAAGTTGCAGTACATTTACTCCGTAACAAGTAACAAATGGATCCTGGAAAAATGCATGTTGTATTCCATGTTGTTTCTCTATGCTTAAACTACAGTATCAACCAAATGCATAAAACTCTGTTCAGATTCATTACTAACATGCCATGTATGCATCCTCTCCATCAGAATTATACACTGTGGAGTTGAGCACACGTGTACAAGCCCCATATTCACTCCCACTGTTCGCCATAAATGGATCCAAACACACACCTAATCAACAGCTTGCACATCACCACTCATTAGACCTGTCAGTGGCACAGAGGGCAGTTTTACTGATGCCACATCAGAGAGGTGTTCCAACAATGTCACAGCAGCTGTTATTACAAGCCACCGTTACTCTTGGCTGTGGCTATTTATAGCATATGTATAATTAATTCATCACATGTACTTGTGATCTAACGCCGGAAAGATAATCAATAATTTAGTTTCCAGCGCTGTTATCAAAACAGATTTGCCTCAAAATAAAGGAAATGACAAAAAGAACATTGTACGCGCAGTGTTTTCTCTGTAAAATGATGTCTCTGCTGTAAATAAAAAGGATGATGAAACTGATCACAAAAACGTATCAAAAGTGTCAGGATGACAGAAAATATTCTGTCTCATTCCCGCTGACAGGACTGATACTCGTACTCGGCATTCGTCTGCCATTCAGATCTGTATTTGAACAGCTTCTTTCTTTTTACGGGCAGACTGGAGCTGGAGGTATTCGCTGACATTTAAAAAAAAAAAAAAAAAAGTGTCTGAGTCTCTGTAACCAAGGCGTCGATGATGTTGAGTGACACTTACCTGTCATTCTACGTGCTCTGCAAATTCTGATTGAATTCTTCTCCGCCATGTCTCATGAAACCCTTTTGGTTTTATTATTTCTCATGTCACTCCAAGCATATGAAAGCACAGTGTATGCATTAATGTAGGGTGAGCACAAAAGTACGGGACAAATCGTGTCCCATACTGAGGACAGACATTCAGTAAGGGACATTTTATATTTCAATTTGGGACGATCCCATGTTATATGGGACGGGTGGCAACCTTATTTATGTGTGTTGGCATGCTAACACTTGATAATTAGCAGTAGTGTTGAAGGTATTTGGTTGTAAACCAATGAACTGGACAAGCTGAAATTTTGACATGTTGATGACATTAGATGAAAAGTAAACAACCTGCATCTGTACCAGATGTCAGGGCAGTCCATCCAATATTTGTCGAGAATGTTTGTCCAAAATGTCAGCCTCACGGTGATGCAAGAAGAGGGACCACCAAAGACAGTAGAAGTCCTCCTCTGGGAAGCATGGATGTCAATACAAACTTTCATGGCAATCCATCCTATGGTTGTTGATATATTTTTAGTCTGGACCAAAGTGGTGAACAAACTGACCAATACTGCCCTAAATGCACGTCGCTGTGCCTGCGCCACAAGGGGTTAAAAACCAGATCCTTTTCAGTCCTCTTCTGTCTGCAGGGGACCAGTGTCATAATCACCTATTGCACTTTTACCCACAGTAGTCGGGCCACTTATGGCTGCCCATTAGATGACCAAATTGTCCACTTGTCATTGGCACAGACACAGAAAGGCGATTACAAGAGGCCGGTCACATGCACTGAGAGGGAGAAGTTGCAAGTAATGATTTGCCTTTCAATTGCTTCTCAAAGAAACTCCCCTAAAACACCCAACGAGGAGCACTTATACA
>JAPZEA010000023.1:5656213-5666779 GCA_029783685.1 Heniochus monoceros | reverse complement strand
GGCTCACTGGAGAAGATGACGGGAGTGGAGTTGATGATCAGTGGTGAAAATAAGACAGACTGAGTTTGAAAGGTCTAGTTTGACATCTTGGGAAATACACTTATCCACTTTCTTGATGAGAGCTGAGAAGATTGATATGAGTGTCATGCTTGTATGATGAATATGAAGCAGCAGCCGGTTAGCTTAGCTTAGCACAAAATTGGAAACAGCTAGCCTTTCTTCCTCCAAAGAAGCCGGTCGGGCACATTATCCTCCATTACAACAGTGCATTGTTTTTTACAAATGTTGTGTGGATTAAGCAAATGAGACATAACATGTTCATTTGTGAGCTTTCAAAGTGCTGATTTGTGGTTTTTGTTACCTCTTGACAAAGCCAGGCTAACTCTTTCTCCCTGTTTCCAGTCTTTGTGTTAAAGTAAGCTAACCAGCTGTTAGCTTTATATTTAGTGTGCAGACATGAGAGTTCAGTGTCAATATTTTCATCTTGCTCTTTGCAAAAAAAGTGAATAAAGGTATTTTTTCAAAATGTCCATTCCATGTGTCAGTATGCTGCTTCTACCAAATCAGTTTTGTAAGAAAAGCAGTGTAGTTATTTCAGACCAACACTGTTGAAAGAACTGCTTGTAATATTTGCTTATTCAAGATATAGACACAAACACAAATATTAAGGTTTCTAAGAAAGATTTTGATAATTAATGACAGAGCTCTAATAGGAGTTTGATTATCCTTATGTTTGTTTTGAAGTTGACTTAAGCCCATTATGGGCAATATGAGTTTAGAAAATTAGTTTATAATTAGAGGCTTGGAATCAAATGGGAGTTGTATGTTTGCTCTAGTCGGCACTGGAATACCTCCCTCTTTTCTCTCTCATCAATTGAGTCAATTTGCCTCTTTAGGAAATGTCGGTGCTCTTGTTTGGACTAGAACTAGAGCATGACATTGCATACTTTGCAAGTGTGTTGCTCTTAGTTTGACCTGCTGCTTTCGACTCCCACTGTATTATTTCCTAACCTCTACCCTCTGTCCTCTCTGCAGCTTCTGCACCAGTCAGCAGCAGCGTGAGTAGACGCCGTGCCCCCTCCTCGGTGACTCCCCTCTCGTGGGAGAAACACAACATCGCCGCCATGTCGAGCATTACCATCGACCCCGAGCTGAAGCCTGGGGAGTTTGTCATCAAGAGTCTATTTGCAGAGTTTGCTGTGCTGGCTGAGAAGAAGATCGAGATGGTGATGGCTGAACCGCTGGTGAGTCCGCAGGGGGTGAAAGCTGGTGTCAAGAAACACAGGAAATGAAATTCGATACACAACACGTGATGTGGCACACACAGCTGAGATAACTCCTGTCTTTTGCAACTAACTGCCATGCCTGTAGCCACTTCAGGAAAAACTGTGTGAGGAAACTGACCAGAGAGGCACATTATCTTTATGTACATGAGTTACGCGAAATATAAAATTGTTTATAATTAACAGACTGGATTAACTGTGCTTTGACTGGCCTACATTCATCCATTTTATTCAGCTCAGTTTCTTTTATATAAGAGCTCCTGGCAAGGTAATGACCTCAGGCTGATTGAAGTCTTACCTCACTCTCATTCCACCCCTCTTTCACCTTATGCACCACAGTAAAACATCATTGTTCTTCTGTTTCACTTCCTTACTCATAAACAGGCCTGCTGTTAACTGACAGCAATCTGCTATTGTGCAAATACTCACAGTATCTCTGCTGGGGTTGTAACACACTATTTCTTTCTTTCTTTCTCTCTCACCCGCCTAACAGGAGAAACCCTTGTCCCGATCCCTCCAGAGAGGGGAAGATGCACAATTTGACCAGGTCAGTACAGCCATAGTGATGACCAGGAAATAAAAAGTGTATCGTGTGGGTGTATGAATGTGACATTCTCATTTCCCAGGACCACCAGCAGTCCTTTTCGTACCTCTGTATGTGTGCGCAGTACTTGAATCCCCAGCTCCACCCACTCAATGCCCCGTCTGTCCCCCGTCTGTAGCTGGTGCAGAACTCTATACAATGGGCATGCATGCTGCAGAATGCTTTGTTCAGCACAACACAAAGCCAACGAGGATATGGTGCTATAGATCCAGCTGTCCACATTGTGAGTGAGGGAGAGAAATGGGTATAGAGAGCGCAAAAGTGAGAGTGTAGAATCGCTGTGTCATCCTCAGCTACTAAATCAGCATTGGGTGCTGGAGTGTATCTGCCCGATGCCATAAGGGCAGAGGGAACAGTTGCATAACTCTCCTGCCTGGCATCCATTATCCACCTCCCTCATCACGCTGCATTGGCCCTTAAACACACACGAACAGGTACACCTGAATAGTTTATGCATACTGGCCACCTCATCTCATGTTTTATGTATTGTCTCAAACTATTCTCTATAATCTTGAGTTGCTAAAGTGCTGATTTGTTGTTTTCTGTATTTACTTGTTTGTAATTGAATTTAATGATTTCTCATCAGAATGCAACTGTTACTATACATCAACAAACAGATCATTACAGATCATCCCTAACAGTGGATTTGTCGAGCCTTTTAATGCAGTGCAGGTTTAAAAGGCACAATCATCATTGATGACGAGGTGTTTGGAGGACGGCTTATTTCTGTGGTCTTACATATGAACAGCACAGAGCCACATGTCCTGTGGAGCTGCTCAATAGTCATGCAACACTACACTCCCAATTTCAATCAATAGCTACAGTATGTCACCCACTAGTTGAGAAAGCATCTGTTCTATACTCACCGTGTATATGTTAATCAGTTATTGAATTTCCACTTTTAATTATTTCTTGTGGGACAGCATTCGTTACACAATGTCAGAATTTCATTAGCGTGTTTGACAGATTTAAGTATTTCATTTAAATATGCAAAGTATGTGGTGGAGACTAGGTTAACTAGTAATAACGAGTGAATCTAATGTTTGTATGTTATTGTTTTCCAGTTAATAAGCTCTATGAGCTCAATAGCAGAACACTGTTTGCCCTCCCTACTGCGCACACTGTTCGACTGGTACCGGCGGCAGAGCGGCACCGAAGACGAGTCTTATGAGTACAGACCTCGCTCGAGTACCAAGTCCAAAGGGTGAGACGCTCCTCTTCATTTCCATCATACTCGCCTGTCTTCTTCTCCCCAAACAAATCTTTGTCAGTTTTAAGATATACTTTGCTCAAAACCTCATTGTTTACACTTATTTTCTCTCCCTTTTTGTAGAGATGAACAGCACCGGGATAAAGATTACCTTCTTGAACGGAGGGACTTAGCCATAGATTTCATTTTTTGTTTAGTTTCAGTGGAAGTTCTAAAACAGGTGAGCTATCTGACAGTCTGCTTTTATATACTCGTTTACAACACCTATAAAAGCTGTTTGTCAGTTGGATTTCTAGGGTCATGTAACTGACCTACATACATAGAGAAGAGGAGATTCATTGCATCTATTTGTTCTAATATTGATATTATCTTATCCAAGCACCTAGCATGTGTTGGAGAGAATTGGATTTCTGGGTCTGTGTTACTCAGTCAAACAGCATTGGTATCACTTACCTTCACACTTGCTAAACAGATGCAAGGTTTTCTCACTAGATTGGATTTCTGCTTTCATTTCAAATAGAGTCAGTTTTTATACAGTTGTTGAAGACTTTGCCCCTTTTTTATTGCGACCATTTTATTGCTGTTATTCAAATGATCAGATAGCCTTAACTGCCAGTGCATCACAACTGATAAGAGAGCTGGCATTACTGCGCTTTTGTTTGATTACCTAACTAGTGATTTTTAGACTAACACCTGGTACACAACAACTGCCTTAATAGAGCCTCTTGCTTCTCATTTCAATGCCCATGTTAACAGGTTAGAGCTGCCACGCAGCCCGCATGCAGCGGCACTTCATCTAGAGATTCAGCATGTCACCTGTTTTTTCAATGTGACATGCAGCTGTCAGCAAAAACAGGCAGTGGTCGGTGATAGTCATACCAGCAACATCACACACTTTCTCAGTGTGTCAACATTGCTCCAGCCTGATGGCGGTTCCACTTTACCCCTGCAGCCCTCAAAGGCGGCACTGGCTGTGAAAACCGAGTGACACCATCAAGTGAACATGGAGCAAGATTCCTTTTGGATTATTTCCAGCACATCGTTGAACCCATATCTAAACACACTCACGCTGTTCCAGAGGCAATATGGAGCCCTTGTTCATTCCAGCACTCTATAAAGTGCCTCAGAGAACCGGCCAATAGCATCCAGCTTCCACCGTCTGCACAGACTGGGTCTCACATTGTTCCACCGCATTATTGCACATTTCATTTGTGTAGATGGGATGCAATTTCCAAGCCCTCATCTTGGTGCTAAGTGCTGTGACATCAATATTGTGCAGGATGAAGACACAATTCACCTCCTTCTTCTTCCTGAAATCCAAACTATTGTGTGCTTGTGTCTTTGTCATTCCCATAATACGTCTTCAATGTGCACCTGTCATGACTTGTGCTTCCTCCCCTTTCTATCACTACCTCGTGTCCTCTCCATCCTCCATCTCTCTCTTTTACTCCCTCCTCTGCTGCACTTAATCTATCTTTCCCCTCTCTACCATCCCTTCACCATCAATCTACTGTATACATGCATCTCTTCTTCTTCACCTCCTCCCCCCTCCATGATCCACTTCCCTTTCTGTCATTACTCACTTTCTCTACCCTTCACTTTGTACGCCACCTCCTCATTTATCCGCTCATTCACATTCTCCTCTGTCTCTGCTCCAGTGTGACTGCGGTGCGCCTGCCGGATGGTTTATCCTTTGTCGTCTACGAGTTCTGGGATGGCGAGGAGGAGTGGAAGAGGTGAGTTTTCAATCACATGTGGCTTTATGTACTTAAAAATAATAATATTTCAGCCTTAAGCCTAAGCCCCTGGCTAATATCTGTCACTCATGCCTGTATTAAGAGCTTTTTGATTTTCTGTGACTCGTGCGAACAAGCTCCTGATGCAGCTAAAGCAGCGGTCTTGCTGTGAGACTAAAACTGAGCCAAATCAACGGGCAGGATGTAACATCTGTAAATGCTGAGGAAGGCCCATTGTTGCAAAATGTTTCATTCCCAATGCTGATCCACTCTAAAAGTATTAAAAGTCATTACTGAGTGTGGACATTCATTTTGTTTCTGAAAATGCCTTTGAGTCAGCACTCTGGCTCCTCTGGAAGTTTTTGGGAGCTGAGCATGCCCTTCCTTCCTGCCATTGTTTTCATTGATTGGTGATTGCCAAATAAAGAGAGCGCTCCCTTTTCTTCCATTACTGTCCTGAGCCCACTGGATGAATTCCTCCATTCACATTTAATTAGCATACTTCAACCGCTCGCTCGCTCCGGAGGTGCTGAGGCACTTGAGTTACGTCAGGTCATCATGATTTAGTGATGGTGCTGGTGCTGGGCAGGAGGAGAGGCTGCTGATGTAGCTGCCTGCTGATCTGAGTTTCTGCTCCACTGCTCGCAGCATCTCTCTGCCATTAATATTTCAGCTCTTACAGTAAAGGCTAAGGGCCGTGCTAAGCGGTTGGAGGCTATGTGCGCTGGTGTGTGTTTATGAGCGGCTGCGCAGATGTGTGTGCTCGTGTACATGTGCGTGAGTGTGTGTGTGTGTGTGCTCTCTCTCACCGTCCCCTCTGATTCCAGGCACCTCCAGTCGGCCCCCAACAAAGCCTTTCAGCATGTGAAGGTGGATACACTGTGCCAGCCGGAGGCCATGTCCTCTGTAGCCGTGCCAGGTCAGTGGTGAAATACTGCAGAGTGGAACACGAGAATTAAACCAGGGCTATTATTCTATCATTAATTAAAGGAGCAGTCCAATCATTTCAGACATCAAGATGAGTTTAGTGTGAAGAAAGTCTGAGTTTGAAACACATGAGCATTTGCCAAGCAGGGAGTTGCATTATGGGAAGTGCAGTGGTGGAATGTAACTAAGTAGAGTTACTTAGTTATGAGTAAGTACAAGTATTTCTCTTACTTCAGAATTTTACTCACATTTATTTGATACTTTGCAGATTCAGATTATTAATACAAAACATAATCAGCCAATAACTTCTGATAAATTATTATAGATCGCTGTAAACTACCCAGTAATCAGTTGTAATTAGCTACATCTTTATGAGCAGCAGCATTGAAGTAATGCTTACACATTAATGCATCACTATTTACTCTGAATTCTGCATAATGAGTACTTTTACTTTAGGTACTTTCAGTACGTTTTGATGCTAATACTTTTGTACTTTTAGTTAAGTTACATTTTGAATGCAGGACTTTCACTGGCAACTGAGTATTTTCACACTGTGACATCGCTACGATTACTTGAGTCAAAGATCTGAATATTAGTGTGGTGTAGATTCAGAGTATTGACGTGGTAAATGAGGCCATTGCACCACTCCTCCAAAAACACATGGCCAAATCCACCTCAGATGAATTGTTATGTTATTATATTTCTACATAAAGAAATGATAAGTGCAACGTTACAGTTACAATTAGATGGCAGTGAAAACCAAATTCACCTTCAGGAGCTGAAGCACTAATATAACTAATAAAGCAATTAAACTGAGTTATCTGGAAGCATGCACTGCGAGCCTAGAATACATAAATTGACAGGAACATATTAACCAAAACCATTGATGAAATGACACAATATTTAATATTTAAGTAATTCCTATATTATTCTTATCAGTCAAATCAAGAACAGATTGTTGAGTTAGTATTTTGCTCTGTTGCTGGACCCCCTGTGACAGATCATACTTCTAATTCAATGGAGGACATTCTTAATTTGCTGATTCATTGTCGATATAGTGTCCCAGAACCCAAGATGATGTTTAAAAATGACTAATTTTGTCCAACCAACAGTCCAAACCCAAAGATATTCAACATAATGAAGATGTAAAACAAAGAAGGTCACATTTGAGGAGCTGAAACAGTAAATGTTAAGTTGTTTTTTTTTGATAAATGACTTAAATTATCAGGATTGTAGGTGACAGATTATTAAACGTTTCAGCACCAAATAGAAAACAGTAGAACAAAGCATAAGTTAGTCAGTATTGAAGAGAAAATGAGGAAAAGACGTATAAACACACAGTTCCAGAGCAGAAGTGTAATGATAATATAGCGTCCTCGTAATGCGCAGAAACTGATTAGTGTTCAGTCAGTATGGCTGGCTGTGTAATTACCTGAAGCTCAGATGCATGGAACAATTAAAGCAGCCTGGCACCATTTAAAGCGCCTGACACCGGCATGCATCCACGCTCCGAGGCACACACTGTCAGTGACTTGATGTGATTCTTGGCAGACGGCCATTTGTACTTTTTTCTTGTCTAACTCTTATTTTTTTATCCGTCTCTCCTCACCCCACCCTCCGCCCGTCTCATTCTCCTCCCTCCATCACTCTCCGTCTTCCTTCTTTCTCTGCCTTGCCAAATTTCTCCTCATCTCTATTCAATCTGTTTCCCCCCATTCCCTCGCACGTCTCTCTGTCTGTGCCCCCCCTGGGGCTCATTTTCTTTTCTCTCTAACCTCTTTCTCACTTTCATCCCTCTCTCTCTCTCTCTCTCTCCCTCTCTCTCTCTGTTTGCAGCCGCCTGGTGCAGTGTGAACAGGGACTGAGCATGAAGATATTCAACTACACGCCAAGACTCCTGGACACTCCCCACTTCCTCTCTAACTCCCCTCCGATCCTAAAACCTTCTCCCCCTGCGTTTCGCACGCTCTCACACCCCCAAACCCCCTCCTCCTCCTTCAACCCTCACATTCCTCAACTTTTTGTAAGTACATGTTTACACAGTGCAAATGAATGGTGTCAACTGCAGTGAAAACTGAACAAACAGTGCATTTTACGATGTGAGGTTACTAAATGCATTTGCATCTCACCACAGTAGTTTGCTGGCTCAAGATGTTGGATTATGCCATGTTCATGTTTCGAGTAGCTTCGAGCCACTGTAGAGTGGAGTTTGTCATGTAGCAAGGACCCTGACGTTGAGTTTTCCATGTAGCAGTTACCGGTTTTGAGTAGTGCATTTGGGAATGCTGCTTTTTTCACTCCTGTTAGGGTTGAACTTACCACAGGTAGCTCATCTGTTTACATGTTTTTCATCGTAGCCTGGCTGCTCACTCCACATTTGCTCCCATACACACTGGTCTAATCATTCTTTTTTTTTTTGTAACTGATCAAAGCCTTGGACATTATTCTCACATCAGCCAACCCGAACTCACATCACCATGTTGAGTAACTGAGGTCTGACAGACAGACAGTTTATCTTGCAATCTCAGGAAAACTGAACGCCTGAATTTAGCTTAAAGTTAACGGGCTCCCTCGCTAGCTGTCAGACTTACATTTCTGAGTCCCTGAGTAAGTGAGCAGAGAATGGATTTTTAGAAATGAATAAGTACAAAATGTGTATTTGAGATTTTCGGACCTAGCTAGAGCCTGCAAAAAGCAGTAAAGTTGCTCGTGTCGTTACCCGACCTGTGTGTAGGTCAGATTATAACGCCTGACTGACGGGTAATCCAACCAATCCCCAACCACGCACACATGCTACTCAGATCAGGCGGTGACAGCTTGTCTACTGACTCGTGTACAACCTTGGATCTTCATTTTGATCAGGTTTCAAGTTTCCCAGAGAATCTTAAGCATCAGCAGCATTGTTAGACTGACTTTAATCCTGTTTTTGGAGGGAAGAAAAAACTTTTTGAAGGACTCTGAATAATACAAGGAAGGCAGATGTAGCATGTCGGACAGCTTTAAAACATATTTGATTAAAACAAAAAACACTTTCACCGTCTCAAAAACAATTGGTATTGATCTGTGGACTCGCTGACTCAAGTGTTTTCCTGGAAGATACAGGACTCCCCTATATATTAAAGACAGAGCATTCCCTCACTGTCTCGCTGTAGGTTACAGTCCTCTGCACACTGAACCGGGGCTACGCTTGTAGCGTCAGGTTTTAAATGCTTACCTACATTTCTGCCAGTCTGTGAATGACTGAAGCCACGTTTCAACTCATTTTCTGATATATAACCTCAAAATACAAACCTTCATCCTTTCAGACTCCTCAGATCCATTTGTTTGTTCTACGAGTTTTATCTCTTTTTCCGGATTTTCCGGACCCTAAGTACATTTCTGTAGGATGGCTGCTGTGGGAGTAATGTCTATGATGCTATGAACTCGTTCAGCATGTGGAAACACAATGAGCAACAGAACCCTCAACCCAAATCTCTGTGGAGCCCGACATCCTCATTATACCTGCACATCAGATGGTGACGTCACCTGGCGACAAAGACCAGCCAATAGGAGAGGGCCAGCTCAGTGCCCCGTATTAAGAAGAGATGTCAGTCTTCACAAAGATTTGGGTACTGTATGTAGATGCCAGTTTTTGATTGACAGTTGGAAATTCGCGATTTCTTCATGTAGCTTTTATTTCATGAAACACTTTACGAGTTGAGTCACTGAGCATTGACATCAGGGTCATGTTAGAGGTGAGACGAACAGACGGTTTTGCTGTCAAGGGATCATTTGTGACTTGGACAAGAGTCTGCTGCTACCTTGAGACAGAAGAGAGCTGAAGGCAGCACCTCACTGTTCTCCATGCAGCGAGTTTGGTTTATTTCCGCCTTCTGTTTGTGTATTCCTTGTCTGAATTGGCGATGGGTAGCTTATATTAGCTGTGTGAGTCTAGTAGAGATTGTACATATAAAAATGTTGTTCTATTATGATTATATTTGTATTTATTGACATATTTTAGTGCTATGGTGCAAATGTTTCCTCAGTGGAAGTGGCAGTAGCTTTGTAGGCACTGCGGCTTCTCGTAACAATTTGTTTGAATCAGAAGAGCTACCATCAGAAACTTCAGACAGACAAACCCATCTGAATGACATTGAATATGAAGCCTTAAACATCACCACGTGGTAGAGGAGGTTTTAGAGGAGGGTTTTCAAAAGATGACTTTCTTTTTTGATGTGATGTGAACTCCCAGTGAGCAGGGAAACGCCAAATAGTGGTCTTGCATCATGGATCATCAGATTAAACAGCAGTTTCGTGTTGTATTGACATATTATTGATACAAAGACAGTTTGGCCATTGCATTAGATTTCTGTACACCAGACTTGTTCAGTTATCAGCACATGAAACTGGAATAATAATCTTGACTTTGAAACAGGACTTCACATCACTTAGCATACTGCGGCTCACCATTAATATCTCTAACACACAGTGATCATATAGTATATTGTCACCATTAAGCCCAACTATAGGAGACAAGCATCTCAGTACCATCAGAATCAAATGCTGGATGGGTCTGATCACCTGCCTCTCATAAAATAAGATGTCTGGAAGCTCTGATGAGCATATTCGTGTCATGTGACCAATGACAAAACTGTATGGCTCGCAACAGAAGATCTGTTGTTAGTTTTCATGTTGGCCTCAGTTTTTTCCACCATCCAAATAAATACAAGCAGATTGAATTCTTTACAGTAAATTCTCCAAACTATGAACTGGCAACATTTCCTTCCGTCAGCTGAATTCCTGCTGTGATGCTCAAACACTGTAATG
>JAPZEA010000023.1:5586981-5598527 GCA_029783685.1 Heniochus monoceros | reverse complement strand
ATACTCTGGATTCCCAGTTTCACTCTCTGAATGCCTTTAGAGACCAACATATCTGACCTCCGACTGAAAAAAGCCTCTTTGCTCGGTTTTAAAATCTTCAAAGACGTTTGCTTGTGGCCCTGTTGTTGACAGAAAGCTGTACAAGCCCACGACGCCTCCTTCTTCCAACACTAACACACAGATGGCTTGTTTGATGATTTCTATTTTGACAGGATGTCAGTACGTACGTTTTATTATTAAAAGGTTTGGGATTGAAACTGGGAATCCAGAGTAGCCTGTCTCTACATGGACTACCAAAGCTGCTCTTCTCAAAATAAGTGCAGACCTGATGCTTGACATCGCCGTTGTATTGATGACGTTTGTATCGTCAAGAAGCTAATCTGTATTAGTCCTGGATAATATGAAGGTTGCAGAGGTGTATCCTCATGTCATGGCATATGTACTAATCTTACTAACTGTACTTCATGCTCCATGAACATGACACCACACAGCTGTACTTCATCTTTGCAGTATTTGTACTCAGCCAGAGTGTTGTGTGTGTCCTCAGGATACAGGGGTCAGAAAGGAGAGCGAGGCCAGCTTGGTCTGGGGTTACCAGGAGATCCAGGACCAATGGGGCCACCAGGTAAAGACCGCACATCATATACTAAGAGGCATGTTTATAAAACAACAACAAATGCTGCACTGATCAATGTTTTTATATCATCAATGACTGTGTAATGAGAAACCCACAGAGAATTATCACCCTGCAGTTCCCTCAGTTCTACAGAGCATTTTGTGTCTTTCAGTTCATTGTTTTGGTTTTCAGGCTGCAACTACTGTTTTGCTTCACTCTCACGGCTCTCATAGTGGCGTTTTCTGATGTCTAGTTCTCATGAACCTACTGTACACTGCAAGCCCAGCAGCAAACAGCAGCCAAAGTTAGTGACGAGCTGGTGAACATAGTGGAGCATTTAGCAGCTAAAGAGTTTGTAGAGACCAGAACCAGAGCTAAAAAGAGTGCATGCTAATGTTGCTCCGCATCAGCTGGACGTCTAAACAGGCAACTAGGTTTGCTAGCAAGTTCTTCATCAACTGAAAGGGTTAAAATAGGTCAGTGTTGTTATAACAGCTTGTTTCTGCTTCTTTAAGGAAATATTAACTTTTGGGCCCTCGTCTGTCCTCGTGTTGACAGAGAATAAAGACTGCTCTGTTACTGCTCTCGTGAGAAATCTTGCTCTTTTTTTAAACGTAGTCGTTTATGTGACAACTAAGACCACAATATCTGTTCGATAACTACTATATCATCCTAAAAATGCAGAATGGCTGACTCCAGTGACGAGCTCCCTCACTAATTCCAAGGACGACTTGCGGGACATACCTAACCCTCATCCAGCACCTCTGCTATACTATTTGCAGACCTCAGCTAATATACGCTCTCTGGAAGTGATTTCAATTATTAAATGTATCTGACATGACCTCAATGTATCTTACCTGTCAGACACTAGAGAAGCTGAAATCTGGACGCATCCCCAAAAAACTGAGATGATTCAACCTCATTTAATATTACAGATCTACTCCACTATTATTTGGCCTGCAGTTGCTGTAGGTGGGGCAAACATTAACCAAGGGGTCCGTTTGTAAAGCTCACTGGCAACATTAACATCCCACGCTTTGAAACGAAGGAATGGACAACTCAGCATTCTTCAGACTACACAGATAGAGCATAAATTATCGTGCACACATGCACACATTTAGAGGGACAGACACATTGACTTAGAGAGAACAAATAAATGAGAGCGTGTATGGCAGGGTGAAAGGTAAGCTAAGGGCTCATGAAGCAGAAATGGATGTGAGTGACGACTGAAGAGTAAAGGTCTAGGTGTGTTTAAATGTGTATATGTGTGTGTTAAACCATGTCACCTCACGAGGAAAGCTGAACTTCTCGGAAATCTGTTGACAAAGCCTCATGCGGTGTGAGGAATGTATACCAAATATGGGTGAATTCTGCTGGTGTGTGTGTGTGTGTGAGAGAGATGAAGTGTGTAACAGATCGAACTCCTCACCTCTCCAGAGAAGCTGTACTTCCCCTTGAGGATCTGGCGGTACAGCCTCATGCGGTTGTCATCCTCAAAGGGCATGGTTCCGCTCAGCAGGATGTACGATATCACCCCCAGAGCCCACATGTCCACAGCGTTTGTATAGGGCTTTCGCACCAGGATCTCAGGGGCGATGTACTCTGGCGTGCCACAGGTGGTCTTCATCAGACACTCGTCCCCCTTCTTCCTGCTACTGGCCAAACCAAAGTCAGTGATGATGATCTTGGAGTCGGCTCCAGGGTGGTAGTAGAGCAGGTTCTCCGGCTTCAGGTCTCGGTGAGTGATCCCTAAAGTGTGGAGATACTTGACGCCGTCCAGCACCATCTGCAGCACTCGCGTGGCGTCCCGTTCTGTGAAGGAGCCGCGGGCAATGATCCGGTCGAAGAGCTCTCCTCCAGTGGCCAGCTCCATCACCATGTAGACGCGCTCCGCCGTCTCAAAGACCTCCATCAGCTGGATGATATTGGTATGACGGACGCGTCGCAGAACGCACAGCTCCGACTCGCACACCTCCCTCCCCTCTCGGTAACGTGTCTCGATCATCTTGATGGCGTAGGGCTGCCGCGTGCTCTTGTGCTCCACGCGAACGACCCGGCTAAAACTCCCACGACCTATCAGAGCTTTGATGTCGTACTTGGCTGTGACCCGTGGGTCAAACTTGGCTCGATACTTTGCCACCTTCTTCCGCTGAGGGTCCGACAGTTCGGACGGGTCCTTTGGGGGCTGAGCAGAAGCAGTGGGAGTGGCGGCTTGGGCCTGAAATGGGGAGGTGGAGTCAGCCTTGTCACCTCCCCCTCCACCAGCCCCACCCGTCTTGCTCCTCGTGCCATCCCCTCGTATGAAGTGCTTATAGATATCTGTCTGAGGAGGATGGGGAGGATCAACCTGAAAAAAGCAGGAAATAATTATTACAATCAGTTTATCTGTGATTACTTTTTTGATTAATTGCAAAAATAGTGAAAAACGCCCATCACAATTTCCCAAAACCAAAGCTGACAAATGTGTTGTCATTCGACAGTCCAGGACCCAAATATCTTCAGATTAATATTGTAGACATGACTTGAGCGACTAATCATCATTAAAAATGTTCTGATGGGGGTATGATTGACCAAATTTCACCACGATTGTTCCACTTTTCTCCAAAAGTACCCCTTCTGCCATCAGAGTACTGTGACAAATTTTACAATCAACACATCAAATGACTAGTAGACTTATTGTTCCACAGAAAATCAATCGTTAACAGTACAATTTTTCACTCAATTAAGTCATTTAATAAAGGGAAATTCCAATCAGTCTAGTTCCTGCTTCTCAAACATGATGATTTGCTTTTCTTTGTTTTGCATCGCTGAAATAATGGCAATTTTGCCAAATTATATTCTGACATTTTAAAGACTCCACTATTAATTGGTAAGTAGAAACCATATCACAGATTGATCAATGAAGAAAACAATCAATAACTGCAGCCCTTATTATCATTAATACTATTACTGGTTGGAGTGTACATGGCAGTAATGGTACTACTGCTGCTGTTATCAACAGTATCTGTGGTGGTAATAATATAAGTACTATAACTAGTAACAGTATTGTCGTACTGACCTTTTTGACCAGGTCCAACTGAACATCCCCTGGAGGCTCAGGGAGGACCTTACTGTTCCTGCACCCCATCACATCACCTTGGGCCGCTGCCCAGTCAGCCACACAGGCCACCAGGAGCCCTGCCTCATCACCGCAACACCTGATTCAACACACTCAACATTCAGGCTGTACCCACACTCAGACAGAGGGTTCATGGAAAAAAGCTGATTACACCCACTCAGGTCCCGATGAGCTGGCATCAGCAGTCACACTTCATGAATACACCTGATACATCCAATTAAGTCCAGTTTAAAAAGCCCAAGAGTTCATGAATATATTTAGGGCAGGCACCTTGTCAGTCTTGGCTCCATCAGCAGGTGCTGTATTGCTGGTTGTCTTTTTGTTACAAATCTTTTAGGGGCCTGAGCTGATGGGTCTCGCACACACAGCCTGGCTGCACAGTGGGCTGGTAGGGGGTACCTCAAGCCCCTTGAAGAACCTACCAGGGCCCCATCTCAGATGGCGTAATATATTTAAAGTCTGAGAGCAAATGAGTTAGCATGGGCGCTCACAACACAATAATGACTGATCGGGGCAGGGGAGGGAGAGGGATTCTCTAAAACAGGTTTAAAAGCGATTGCCTGTCGGAGCAGAAAGATTCAGGCAGAACTTCGACAGAAAAAAAGATCATCAACTCTGCTTCCGTCCATTGGGAGAAGCTGCAATGTCAGCTGCGGTCTTGCCGCAGATAAAGCAGCTCCCCTGGAGAATCGCAGGCTGGAGAGCAGCGGAGTGGAGCTCTGTAATGGAGAACACAAAAGGAAATATGAGTGATTATGGTGAGGCTCACCAAACATATGGGCACTGTGTGTGAGTGCATGCTGAACACTGACATGACAGGACAGCTTCAGCATTTAGGCCAGTCAGTGATGGGCAGACCAGCAACTGACCTACACAAACTGATCATTTTAGCACTAAAGTTACTCACCATGTTTGCATAGAAGTTGCGTGATGAGGCCATATTGTAAAACATTCCTGCCAAAGTATGATTACAGCTATCCAGACATGTGTTGAAATGGCCAAGAAAACAAGAAGGAGCTTTGCCATTGTAAGAAATAGCTGCACTATCACAGATGGTCACTTTTATCCTACTATCAAATGTTGGTCGTCTGCTTGATATATTGTTTAAAGTTCTCAGCACAAAATGTTTATCAACTTAGTTTACTTTTTCACTTCTAACAGGAAATTAACTGGAAACATCCCTGAAAACTAAGCTGAAAGTGCTCAACAAGCTGAAGAAAAGTCCACTTATATCAGAAATGTATTGTACAACTGCATTAAACTTTACTGGAGATTAAAAAATGGCCAGGCCCTACTCATGTCAGTGTTTTTTCTCCAGCCAAGAACACATTTGACAGTTATTTTTCGGCGATACGGGGTAACACCAGGATAGTCTCTAAAAGCTTTGAGAAATAAGGATGATATTAAGGTGTAAAAGTGACTTCGAGTCTCACCTCATTACTTATCCGAGAGAGCGAAGTGTTAGAGCATGCTAACTAGCCTGCTAGCAGCAGGGCAGGACTCCCAACTTTGCCAAATCCAGCCTCCTCACCCCACTCTCACTCAGCTGGGCTCTCCATTTTCACCTCGTACTTTCCCAACTTTATTCCCGATGACAAACAAGTCAAATCCATCACTTCCTTTGTTGGCGACATTTCGGGTCAATTCCTAAGTTTGGTGGCTTGTTTTGGAGACGAAGGGACTGTACAAAACCATGCAAAGTTGCTCCGTTGGTTGCTTTTCTGGACGGTGTTTTTCGACCAGGACCACCTTCCCACAGCCAGACATAAGTGAAAAGAGACTTAATGCAACACAGGTGTTCCGGTTTACCTTTTCAAAATAAAACGCTGGCCAATTCTTTTTCTTTTTCTTTTTTTCTTTTAAGGAGAACGTAAGCTAAACAGTTGAGGTGCATTTTTCTCCAAAATGTTCTGGATAAGTTACTTGAATGTAATGCTTAATGTATTTTATCTTGTGTGAGTCTTTAGCTTGCATTTTTAAGTGTTATGTTTAACTAAAATCAAATCAAAGAAGTATCATCATTGAGGATACATACTTTAATTGGAAAGTCATATTAGTGAGAAGCATCCCCATTGTTGTATGGGTTATCTAGCAAGCTTAGTCATTAAAGAGTAACATCAAGCATTGTGATGGCTGAATTACCTGCCATGCCAAATAGATGAGTTTCTTGGGGGGCCCAGCAAGGTCCAGTACTACTGTGTATCAACTGATTTGTGCTAGACCACTGACATTTCTGTTTGTTTAGGAATATGCAGCATTTAAGCACAATTAATGACATGATACCCAGCGGTGAGTCCTGCTTCATTGTGCAGTTTACAGTTTTGGCAGCAAAGACCTTCATTTTGTCAGTTTTGTGCATGTATGTTGCATATGTGTAAAATGTTTGTGTTTGAATCAATCTGACAGGAAGGGGGAGGAATGAGGGATTAATTGGGAGAACAGCTCACCTGTGCCACAGGGCCCTCAGCCATGAGCAGATTACCCAACATTAGTTATAATCAGACATTTAGCCTATATGCATTTTCATAACGTTGTGAGGAAATTTATATAAATGGAGAAAATTAGCTGATAAATGACAAAATACATGCATTTGTTGTTCCTTTGCTCACTTCTTCTGCTCTTATTTTGAAGAGCCAATCCTTCAACTTCCTGTGTTCTTCTATCTGTCTCTGGCTAGCGTGACGGAGCTCCTCGTCCACCCAACTTCTTTTGTAGAGACGGGAAGACCTCCCTCGGCTTGTTTCGACCCCATTAAGTGTTCACCGTCACTTCCTGGATCCAGAGAGCGATCCCGCTGTCAAAGTGCTGACTTCTCTCTTTGAAAAGCACTGGGAAGGCTGGGAGGCACTTTTCCAGCTAGAGCACACGTTCACGTTAGACTAGTTACATACAGGGTGACTCCTGTCTGACCCTCATTTGATATGATCATGCCTCAAGTAAGAACATCTGAGAGAATTTGTGATGTTAAGCGTATTTCTTCATCTATCCACGGACATCTGAGCAAAATATGAATGATATGGAACTGTAATAACATAAAAATTATAGATCATAGTCAACTTGGTTATTCCTTTATGTGGTGGGGTCCCACTGGGACACCCTCAGGGACCCCCGGTGGTATATTGACCTTTTTTGGGGATCAACTATGCCGCTTAATTCACAGCAGACATGCAGAGGATCAGCTTTCTGTAATTCCTATACATGGTAAAGCCACTTCACTATGCCTCTGGTCTAAAAACATCATGAGCACAGAACTCCACCAGATTTTTCTACATGTGTTTCTCACTGCATTAAATCGTGCACATGCACATGTTTTCATTTTGAATCTTTCAAGTGGTTCAAATCTGTATTTTGATTTGCAGAGGAGGGCAGAGAAGAAAAATGCAGCTCAGTCGAAGTTCCTGCAGCATGGGCAGCACACGGCATACTGATGTCTGAATCTCTTACAGGCCACATGGTGTCACTATATACATAAAAGTCACTCTCAAGGCCATCTCAAACGGTAAGGCTACTTTTCAGTCATTTTATTAGACTGACTCTTCCTTCATATCCTGGCACTCATGCCTCTGCCGTGCTTGTAAAACAGCCTGGGATGAGTAGCATTGAGTTTCGCCCTGCTTGTTCATGAGTAAGGTAATAAAGAATGCATGGCCTTGACTTCAATATTGATGTGATAGAGTGTACTGGACGCACTGTACACTGACCGTGACTTCTGCAGCCTGCACAGGACGCAGCAGAGTTTAGTGGAGTAGCAGTAAAAGTGGGGAATTAGTAAGAAGAAGACAAATGCTCCAGAAAGAGAGTCAGAGAGACATAAAATTCATCTTATGATGCCAATAAAGCTCCTTGAATTGGATTGAGGGAGTGAAAATGAGCGGGAGAGGGGGGTGGGGGTGACAGAGGAAGACAACGGATGACAGATGGTGGGTACCAGACAGAAATATAGGGAGAAAGGAAGGGAGGGAGGATGAAGCAGCAGAGAGATGAAGCAGCAGAGAGTAATCAAAATGGAAAGAGGGAGATAGAGAGAGATAGGGGAGGAAAGGAAGACAGAATGCAGTCAGGAAGGAGGGACGGGGAGTGTCCATCGGATCCGCAGGACGTCACCAGGTGAGTCACCACATACCCTGCCCGCAGACCAAAGAGTCATTGAAGCTCGATTTATAAAAATAAGAATGAGAGAGAAATAATGAACAAATATGCCAGTGGAAGTAGAAGCTTCTCTAAACTGCAAATTGTTTGAAGCGAGAATGAATTCGTCACAACATCCAAAAGAAAAAAAAACCAGCTCAGACTCAGATGCTTAGGCACTGGATGAATATTGCACCTTGAAAAGCGGAGATAATAGTGGGGACATAGAGGTCATCAGAATTCCCCTGGCCCAGTCTGCCATATTGTCCTTCTCCTACAGCCAGCACTGTTCCATTGGATTGGACCAGGAAGGAGCAGTTCTGCCCACACACAACCTGAACGACAATGAAAACACCCACAGAGGGAAATTAAAAACAGTCGCGATCAAGGGTAAAGTCTGTGCCCTGAGCGTAAAAAGTCACTACCTGTTGTGTTTGTAATAGAGAGGGTGCCAGAGTGGGCAGCATGAGGTTGGTTCCCATTCCCGCCAACTGTCCGTAACGTCCGTTCCCCCACAAGTACACCTCACTCTTCCCGCCTTGTTGCCAGTCCTACGAAACGCAACAGGTGACTTAGAAGTTACAATCTATTATAACACCGTCCAGCTTAAAGAATGTCTCATTATGCAGATGGTAAATTAAAGAGAATGAATCTGTATTTTGCTTAGAAGTTGTTAAAAACGATGGCTGAGCTGTTACCTCTGGTCTGCTGGTGGCCCATGACATCAGCTGTTCATCCATCCTGAAGCTCCACTTACTGTTGTCCTGGAGGAGAGAGAAGTGTCTCAATCGATGCTACATTGAAGAAACATTTCCTAAACAACCAATAGCACAGAGAGGATTGTCACCACTCACCAGTGCCTTGGTGATTTCAGTGTCACTCTGCTCCTGAAACTCTGAAACAATGAAGGATTCTGGGAAGGCAGTGCCGCTGGCAATAGCCTCGGCGCTGCGGACAGTAGTGGCGTACGTGGCGAGCCAGCTCCACTCTGACGGGCAGGAGTGGGCATCGGGGGTGGTGTGGTGTGGGGGGCGGGGGTAACGGCACAGGTGTTTCTCTAAAGACAGACCGACAGTGAGGGAGGCCAGGCTCTGCAGGAAGGCACTGTGGACTAGCTGGTCGCCGGCTGCCACGTGGCTCTGCATTAAGAGAAGAAAATCAAAGTCACGTCTCAGTTGAGACTCACAAAACAACACAGGAACAACGTTAAAAATGTAGTTTGAGCAATGACCCGCTCATAGCTGTACTGCTCCTGCAGCAGCAAGGGCAGCCTCTCCAGGAAGACGGCCAAACAAGGTGCCCGATTTAGACCCAGGATGTTCTGGCTCCTGAGGACCATACGACAGGAAGCTAGCACGTGATTTTGGCTGATCCAGTCAGGGGTGCAGCAGATCAACAAAACATCCTGGCAAAGAAACAATGGCAGAAGAGAGCTGTGAAATGACACAGGCAAACATTTGGGCTCATATATCAGCTCATAGAGCGATAAAAAGATATATAATTTATAAGTAAGCAGAGTATGAAGGAAGGCACTGTGATGTATAACATTCTGGGAAATACGCTCATTTGCTTTCTTGTCAAAAGTTTGATCTACCAGTATCTAGTGCCTACACACTAAATACGAAGTTAAAACCAGGAGACAATTAGCTGAGCTTAGCATAAAAACTGCTAGCGTGGCTCAGTCCAAAGGTTAAAAAAAAATCATCTCTCAGCACTTCTAAAGTTAAATAATTAGCACATTAGCTCTAGTTTGTTCCATGCAAAACCTAATGTGTAAAATTGCTAAGTTGTCACTAACTGTTTCCCCCTGCTTCTAGTATTTGTGCTAAGCCAAGATGACATCTCCTGGCTGTAGATTCACAGATATGAGAGCAGTATTGATCTTCTCACTTTCAGGAACTGAACAAACAAGTGTATTTTCTGAAATGCCAACCTGTTCCTTTAATGTTTGATGGAAACTGAAGTTATGAGTGGTCCAAATTACCTTTGACCTCCCAAAACAGGCAGCTACACCCAAGTTTGGTATCCAGGTCGTATCAACGACTGAACCCAAACCTGTAACAGTCTGTGCGACTGAACCGTCCTGCAAGATGAAAATGAAATTCTATTCATATACACAATACAAGTTTAATTGTCTGGTTCTGTTGATTGTTGAGTGATCTTTGTACTGATGTCAGGTTGACAAGTGGCAGCAACAGTGAACGTAGTTTTCTGACCTGTAAGGACCAGATGTTGAGCAGTCCCCCGATCCCTCCAGAGACCAGAGCCAGTCCACTGGAGCAAAATGAAAGCGACTTCACTGCTGTGATGTGCCCATGAAGTACAAACACACACTTTGCTCTCTCCTGCCGTAAAAAGAAACAGAACTGGATGATCACGTGTTAAAATCAAAGGTAGCACACAATCAAACTAAAATTTCAAGATATTAGCAGAAGCAGAGCTGCAAAAAAAACCAAAAAAAACAGCTCCAACAGCAGATCCAAACTGACCTTGACATCAGTGCTTTTATCTTGGCTCGGTGGGCTGTTTAATGTGTTGGGGAAAGATACAACGGTACCCCCCTGTGGCAGCGTCCAGACATGCACAGAGCCATTCTGACAACCTCTATAGAAACATGGAAAGAAATAAATTAATCTAACATATGAATAAAGAAATGAAATAAATGTAAAACAATCCTCCTTTTCTTTCTTTGTGCTGCAGTGTTATTAAGGCTTTTGATGTTATGTTACAGTGAATGTTGAAAAACAGAATATTCAACAGAGAAAGAGGAAGAATCAGTTATGTGAACTCACGCAGCCATCATGAGCCTGGGGTCAGGCGCTCGGCCAGCGAGTGGGCACCACTCTGCGATGTTAACAGTGCTGGTGTGAATGAGGGAGTGGAGGGTCACCCAGGAGCCTCCAGAGCGTCCCAGTACCTTCACCACCTCTGACCTCCCCAAACACAGCAGCAAGTGTCCTGTGGGGTCCCATTTTAGAGAAGTCACACTGTCCTGTAGAGAGAGAAAATCAAAAGAAAAAATCTTTATAGTGACATATGTAGACTGACTTGGGTGTGAAGTGCACATAGTTGTGTGTTCTTTTCGTTGAGCTCTTCAGCACACTGCAGTTTAAATGAGTGTGGAGTGAATTTTGCAAACATACCTGGAAGACAGAAAGCACTACAGGCTGCTCATTCTCATATGTCTCAGTGGTGGCCAGAAGGATCTTTCCATTGGGATAACCCACAGCAAACGGCTTGTCCTCGCTGTGCCAGGCAACACACTGGGCAGCTACGAGACATCAGACATGAAGAACTCTATTAAACAAAGAGTTTGATGAATTGGATGTGGAGATCGATGCCACTCTCATGTCTGTACACTAAATATGCCACAGCAAGCAGGCAGTTAGCCTAGCTTAGCATATTGAAAAGAGACAGACTGAAAGCAGAGGGAAACAGCTAGCCTGGCTCTGTCCAAACCTATAAAAACTCCAGGAAGTGGCTGTGTCCGGCCAAGAAATAGTTTCAGCATGTGCTCCATTAACTCCCTGTAAAACTGCAACTTGTTTTTACATTTCTGTTTGTCTACAGAATAAATAAACAAGATATAATGTGTTAATTAGTGAGCTTTGGACATGCTGCTAGCTGGATTTTTTTTACCTTTGGACATAACCATGCTAGCTGTTTCCTGCTGCTTCCAGACTT
>JAPZEA010000023.1:5544118-5557168 GCA_029783685.1 Heniochus monoceros | reverse complement strand
GAGGACAGACAGACTCCGGTTGTTCGGTCTTCACCAGCTGTTGATTGACACTTTATAGCGGCCTAAATACACAGAGTGCATCCATAGACCACCGCAGACAGTACCCTCGTGAGAAGGTAAAGATTTGTCCTGAACTGGTTCAAACTGAGGTCATAAAAGTTGAACATCATAGATCAGGATTTACTGGCCGAAGCAGCAGATGATGCACCTCATTCTCCGTCTGTCTGCTCACTCGGCCTGTTTGAAAGCTCTGTTAGCGTTCGATGAAAAAGCATCTCATCCAGAGATGACTGAACTGTCTGCAGACACAAATCTGCTCTCGGAGACGAGACGGCGAAGTTTTAAATAACTGAGCCACAAAGGAAAGTTATTTCAGTCAAGAGAAACTTATGAGATGAACGAAAGAGAATGAGAACGTTTGAAGAGAGATTAGATTTATTTAGACTGAAAAGACTTTGGTGTTGGTGCAGAAATTTGGTGAACTTTGTGCCACATTGAATGTAACCTGCAGGCAGAACATCTGACCACACCACAGCATCCGAGTACATCTCAGTGCACCCGCTGTAGGCTCAGTGTGCCCTGTGCAGGAAAATGTCATGATTGGGTTTCTGTCTTTGTTGTTTATTGCTGTCGTGATTTACTTCCTGTGTTAGTTTTCTTTGTGTTGTGTTTCTTCCAGTTCCGTCCGTGCGTCTTTGTTCTCCCTTCATTCAGTTTCATTCCCTGGCGGAGGCGGAGCTGGCAGTTCGCGGGTTTGGCTGTGACACACCAACTCTTCATTCATTCATCCATTCAGCTATTTAAACCCCGGTCCTACCTCTACTCATCGCCAGATGGACCTACTTCATTCAGTGGTACTCCCAGCATCTGCATGCTCTCTTCGTCAGTACCTGTGTCCTGCCTGCCTGCATCTGCCTGCATCTGCCGCACGTCTCCGCCTCTAAGCTACACGCCGATCCCTTTTGGCCTTTTTCTTGGACGGATCTGTGTGAACTTCTGTGCGCGTCTTTGGGAGAATAAATATTTCTTTTTGACTGAAACTGACTGAGTCCTCCCTGTCTGTGCCTGCATTGGGGTTTCACCAGTCTCTAAACATGACACATGACACACTACAGAGATATATTTGGAGGCCTACTCCTCTGACCATTCTTTAAACTGGGAAATAAATTTAGATTAAAAGCTAAAAGTTTGACAGACATAGCAACTTAGCACAAACACTGGAAGCTGAATGCTAACATGCATATGCCTGCCACATATTGTGCGGATGCTGCATTCACACGTCAGCAGCATGGGAAAACAGGAACATTTCCTGTAGCTCTAAGGGGACACATCATTGCAAGGTAAGTCAGTGTAACTGGACAGATGGCATTGCCAACAACAGTGTGCTGACACTTCCGTTGTCCTCTTCACCAAGTGAGAGATATCCTGGCTGTGAGACATTCCTGATATCTCTTGATTTGAATTTACAACTGAGAGGCTGACAGGAATTATTGTCCAATCAGCTGCTCGTACCTACAGTCTGAAACTAATATCGAACTTCTCATCATAGTTCAGGTTTGACAGCAGAGTTCTTACTTAAACCTTATATGCTTTATGCCGTTCCATAACACAGCAAAAGGAAGCTTTGCACAGCAGATGTTCTAAGGTAAGTGATCATTTGAACTGCACCACACCAAAATCAATAAGTCTTCAATTCAGCGTGTGATACCAGAGGAAACGCACACAAGAGTGACAAAGATCTAATGTGTTTTGGGTGAGTCCTGTAACAGTTAGACTGAATGGGGCGGTTTTGATTTATCACTGTAGTTGGTGAGGGATTGATTACCAGAATCTAATTCAGACAAATAAGATAAATCATGATGGAATGGGATGCTCTCCTTTGTTGCAGTCCTGCATTGTGATACCCTGAAGGCTTATATCATTACTAATCTTGCAAAGTGAAGCTGTAATTCCCACATAAACTGAAGCCCTGAATCATAACTCGTACAAAATCCCTGAAAGAAGGAAGAAGTAACAACATTTTCTCATTCTGGAGGACTTTTCTTATCTGTACTGTGTCATTTGGCACACACACACACACACACACACACACACACACACACACACACACACACACACAGATCTGACAGATCTCAGCACACATCTTCCCTCTTAGCTGCCGCATACTGTACACAAATATAATTTCTTTATGCCCATTTTTAGCCACATATTCAATGAATGTTGAATGAATGTGAGGAAGACGCACTCATGAACACACCCACGCCTCCCATCTTCACTGCTGCAGGCCGGGCCTCCCTTGATGACTCTGCATGTGTGTGTATGTGTTTGGCCTGCGTCCAGAGCTTAAACACTCCAGTGGTCCACCTCTGACAGAACACCGCAGGAGGAGGACGGCTGCTTACCTGCTGCTGTGGGAGGAGCAGCTGATGGAGGGGAGGAGAGGCGGGGTGCTGTGGGGTTGCCAGCATCTGGTTATCATCTGTGTACCTGAGTGTGTGTCTAAGAGACGGTAAGAGGATGACAAAGGCATGCGCAGTGGTGCAGAGTTTTTGGTGTGTATGGGTCTGAGAATGTGTGTCTTAGAGCAGTGTGTGTGTGTTTTTGGATGTAGGTGTGTGGGTCTTTGCTCCAGTCACAGGTGGTGCAGAGACAGCAGAAACGCACTGAGGACACTGACAGACAACCAGCTGCTTTCATAATAATAAAACCTCCTGAGAGTATGTCTGCTCTGCAGCTAACACGCTGCTGCTGACATCTGAAAACCTTCAAACCCCAGCTCTGGGCTTATTTTTCCTTGTTTTTTGATTTGAAATGAATGTACACAGCATCACGGCCATATGGATGTCCGTGGCTCTATGTCACAGGTTGCATTTACTGACACATGGGCAAATATTTAACACATTTAGCTGAACAAAGTTGTTTCAGGAAATTGCAGAAGGCAATGAAGTGAGGAGAGCATACAAGAGTGAAACACAGCAGAGCAGCACAAGAGATATTGGGGAACACGAGGAACAAAAAGGTTCAGTATGTTCAACTCCGGTGACACAATCTGCATCGTGTACACCAGACAAGAATGAATTAGAGTAGAATTTTTCACTTTGGGTTCAAGACTCAAGATTTAAATGCTGGATGACAGGACAGTTTTATTTTGAGATTTGTTGGATAAGCTGACAACAGCTGATATGGGTCCTTTAAACAGTAAAGATTTGATCCCTGTCCAGCTCTGGATTCCCTGAATTATTTAGGACCACTGTCAGGGGTCACTGGAAATTTGAGCCCTCATTGGAGTATGACAGGATACACTGAAAAGTATAGAGTATGGAGTATAATATTCATTATGATGAGAAGATCTTAACCGCTCTCAAACCATAAACATGAAGCTGGAGCCAGCAGCCGCTTAGTTTAGCTTAGCTTATCTTAGCTTAGCTTAGCATAAAGACTGGAAGCAGGGGGACGCAGCTAGCCTGACTCTGTCCAAAGGTAACAAAATTCACCCATCAGCGCCTCTAAAGTTCACAAATTAACATGTTATATCTTGTTAAGTGTCAAACAAAGGTGCAAGGGTTATTTCTTGCACTGCCTTCCTTAAGCCTCCACTGAGTGCCTGGAAACCTCAAGGTGACGAGACAGTTTCTCCGCTTTCCTTCATTTTGTCAACATTTTTGAGGATGCGGTCATCTAGTTTGAATAAACTTCATTAGAATTGTCAGTTGACAAGACCACCCGGGGATTCCTTGCTGAGTGTTAGCAGCCAAACATACAATATTAATAAGAAGATATAAAGTGCCTGCCCTGCATTGAGGAATGGTTGGTGGATCCTTACTTTAGGACAGAACCAAGCTACCTGTGTCCCCCTGCTTCCAGTCTTTGTGCTAAGCTAAGCTAACTGTCTGCTGGCTCTAACTTTGTAGTTAAAACACAGGCACGAGAGTATCAATCTTCTCATCTAATTCTGAGCAAGAAAGCGAACAAGTATCAGAACAAAAAAATATCAAACTATTCCTTTTACTGTTTTGGTGAAAATCAGGTGTGGAGATATTTTGTCAGGACAGCATATCAGCCTGTAGCCCCAGTATGTCACATCCTGTGGTGTGTGTAGTCATGTTTGCTCTGGAGCGTATTTAATTCATAATGTATAATTAATATCGTATAATATATTTCACCATCAACAGCGCCCACTTTCCTCACATCTACGGTTGCATTTTTTTTTGTAATATTTACATTTTAAAAACTAGACATGGGGTCTTTTTCTAAGAAGTGTGAAGAAATTGCCAAATAGTTAAGAGTTATATATTTGATTCTAAAGTTATTATTGTGCCAAACTAGCTTAGAACATTCAGCAACTATACCCACATGTCGCAATCATCTTTTATATCAGAGCTGGAAATAACACAACTTGGGTGTAAAAGTGATTTTGTCTCAAGCATCAGTTATGTGGCTCTTTTTTCACATCCTACAGAAACCTCAGAAAGCATCATGACTATTCTGTCCAAGGTTGATGTACAAAAAGGTTTAAAAAAAACCCAGTCGCAACCTCTAAGCACCAGTGAGTTACAAAAAGCAAAGAACTGGGGAAAAAAAAAAAAATCAGCTATTCTTGAGGAAGAGTTTGACAAAGCTTTTATGTTAAAATCATCACACTTCAGCTGCAGTGGCCTTCATCAGGGTTACCAGGTTGACATGCTTCAAGAAGGCTTCCTTCACCTTGTTGAGGAGAAAAAAATCTTTCTATTTTCCCCTCACACAAGACTTGATCTATATTTTGCAGATGCAGTATCTCAGAAGTAAAGGCTTAAACAGTAAATGACTATTTTTACACATGTTAAAAAACCTATTTCATGTGGAGGCTTTTACAGATCTATAATCCCACTTTCTTGTGCGTGACAGCTTTTTTTTTTTTTTGTAAAAATGAGTAGCTGAAACTCTTCCTTCTTCCCCCTGTAAATAATTTCAAAATCTGCACAATAACCAGAAAGACATGCAGCATTTGGGAATATTATGGCATCTTTGTTTGGCAGCAGCTGAAATCCTAACTGCTGCATCCTAAATGAGCCGCAGAGCTGAAAGTGACTTCAAACCGAGGCAGGAATAGGAATAGAGATGCTACAATGAGATGCAATGAAAGTGGGAATGGCCTTATCTAAATCTGTAGAGGATAAAAATATAAAGGCAGATCGAAAGGCTTCTGTGAAAGAAGGCTGGGTGAGGGGGGGCAGGGGTCTGCTGAGGGAAGGGTTGTAGAGCTTTGCTTGTGGGCCTTCTTCCCCAGTCACTGAGTAAGTATTATTGCTCATTAACACAGCACAGAAATAAATAATTAAAATTCTTGCAGTCTAGCATGTCATTTCCAATATCACTTTAAAATATTCATCATATCATATTAAAACAGATGCTGCTCAACTGTGACTTTATGGTATTATTCTCATATATCTGAGTAATATTGTAAGCTGTCAGTGTGTGCATCCTGTCCAGATAAGGGGGGAACGTTTGTCTGTTGGTAACAGGTGCTGCTGCAGTCAAAGGGGAACAGAGTGGCTGGATTATTCATAAAACACTGACATCTGGATCACTACGCTCAGCCTGATTACTGGCCTTTACTACAAGTTTACCACTGAAAACCATTTTCTACATCCATCCATTTTTAAAAGATTGATTTTTTGGCCTTACAGGTAAAGCCAGAACATGTTTCAAAGTCTTAATCAAAATTAAATCAAAGGAAAATGTATGGGGCCCCCGAGTGGCTGTGGGCCTTGGCCTGGCCCCCCATGCTATTGATTGTGAGAGAGAGTTTTCTGATGAAACCTGTTTTAGCTATTGGTAGACTGCAGCTTTTGTTGGTGCGACTGTAGCCAAGGAAACACTTTTTTTCTTCTTTTTTTACTTACTCCTCTTTGTACTTGACTTTGTACAAATACTTCAGCTAAAAAGTGTGAATGAGGAGTTTTCTCAGGGTTGTGCATCCTGTCATTTAGGTGAAACCTCCCTTCAGACTGTGTAAAACTAAACTTTTATTAAATGACCAGCACCATGTCCTTTTCAGTGGCTTTTTTAAGTGTTTTTTTCATTGCATGAAATGATTGATTTTTTTTCTATGACTTCTGTCAGATGACAGACTTGGATAAGTCTTTAATCCCTCTGTGGTGATTAGATATCTTTGATTGAGCCAGTCCTACTGAGTATCCACTCTCTCGCAGTGACACTCATTTGTCCCCTGTATTATTTTCTATAGTGAGTCCAACTCGTTGACACTGACATAAAATCTATATGACTGTCAATCAACGATCTTTTCGTGCAACTCTCTGTCTCTCTGTGCTCCAGCATGTTGGACGAGTGTGAACAACACTGCCTGAAATCTTTACATTACTAATCTGCTAATCCATCTTCAAAATGCAGCATTTCATAAATAAGCCAGCTGCACCGCAAACCTCTCAACTCATGTAGGAAGGTGACGTGTGCTGACAGCAAAGTTACTGAAAAGAGCAGTCAACACAGGCCAAGTAATCCTAGCATTAGCACGTAATGCTGCTTATTTTTGCTTGATAACTGTGTACCTACACTGAAACATGTCTGATCTTGATGTATCATTGTAGACAGAATATTCTCAAGAATACCTGCCAGAACCTCGATCAAAAGTTTCTAGTCACAACATAGTAGATTAACCAGGATTCACACGGGATTCACATAACAGCTGATCTTCATTCATTTTGAGTAATAATGTGATAAAAGCCTGTGTCGTAGTTGGGGGAAGAGCCCTTTTCTCCAGGACCTCTTCAAATACCTTCGCCAATAAAAGTAGTAATTTGGGAGCAAATGTTTTCAAGTTCTACTGACACTGATCACAGCCTGGCGCCTTTCCACACTACAGTTTTTTTTAAATGCACTATCAATCTCTGTTAAAGTTATATCTCTTTCTAAACCAGACTTGTCCGATTCATCCAAGGCATTTTCATAGAAAGACGTATATTGAGTGCTAATGTCTCTTTGTCAGTATTACCTTCCCCATCTGTTATTGCAGATATGAAACCAGCTGTTGCTGACTGTTTAAGTCGTTGGCTCAAGAGCTTAAAGGCATGCTCCCCGTGTTCATAGAAATAATGCCGTGATTTCAAATGAAGATCTATAACATTATTTATAGTCAAGGAATCAAATTCTGCCTGCAGTGAAATCCTCTCTCCGTATAGATTTTCAGCGTAATTGGTCAACCTCTTTAATCCAGTCAATCAGCTCTGCAGCCTGTTTATTTTCCTCAACATTATAGGATGTCACATCCCCTCAGATATGCTTTCGTGGTTTCCCATAAGATGCAAACCTAAACCATAAGGGGACTCATTAGTTTTGAGACATATGTGTATGTGTGTGTTTATAAAGTCAACAAAATTTTGCTCCAAAAGGTGCCATGCGTGTCAGGGAAGTATGTTTTTATTTTTTCAAAAGTACTGGACCATGGTCTAATATGACTATCCCATTGTATTCTAATTCATTACGTGTAATTATGGGTAATAATTTTTAAGCTATTAAAAGCTAATCAACTCTTGGGTAGGACTGGTGCACTGGGGAAACAAAGAAAACTTTTTGGATGTAGGGGATTTGATTCTCCAGGGGTCACTCACTCCATAGGTTTTAGGAAATGCATTAATGCAGCATGCAGATTTACTGTGTGTGATGACCTTTGTACTGGATCCATCCAGTTTTAAATCATCCCCTAATACTAAATCATGCTAATCCAGGTCTTGTAAACGTGAAAAAAGATGAAGAAGAAATCTACAGTATCCCAACATGGTGCAAACGCATTCGCAAGCATTACTCGTCCCTTGTGATGTTAGACTCTCTAAATTGTACATCTCGGTGCAGGAGAACAGCCCACCCCCCCTTACTTCTGCTATTAAAGTCAGAGTGGGAAACTTGCATAAATCCACTGCTGAGTTTTGATTGGTCCGTATTTAATAAAATACTTTGCTGTAAATGCCCTATTTCAGTTTTTAATTTGCTTAGGTGATTAAATACCTTGCTCCACTTAACCGGATGATTCAGGGCCCTTACATTCCAGCTCACCAATGTGCTGTCAGCCCTGCCTATATCCTTATCCACCGCCGCCATCGAGAGAACCTCGAACGATGCCGCTGTCTGATCTCTGTGCTTTGTTTGCTTTGCTTTGGTTCTGAAAAGATTACATTGGTAATGGAGTTGTAGCCATAAAAAAAGAAAAAAAAAGTGGGGGATGAGCTCAGTTTTGAACTTGATGTTGCCTGTTGCTCTTCTCAGTCGACCTCTTCTCCTAAAGCTTACCATGCAAGCTGCACACAGGAACAAAAATAAAGCTCATTATAGCTCTTATCTCTACAACTGATTTGGGAATGCTGAATATATTGACGTACATTTCAAACAGTGTCTGTAAGTGTCTCAAATAAGTGTAAGATAACTGTTTCAACTAGGGGAAGTAAACATTCTTTAACATGTTATGCAGCAAATACAAAAACCTGACACATTTCTTCTCACGCATTTGTTTGTTGCGTGCTTCCCTCCGCTCTATTTCTGCTCGTCTTTTGCATGCATTGCCATCAAGAGTACCAGAAATATTTCAAATGGGGAACTGAACAGTCCTCAACATGTTACAGTACAACGAAATAAAATAATAATGTCCCACGTATTCACACGCCTATAATGTCCGTTGGGTAGCTTGCCTCAACCCTTTTCCACTCTTCTTTGTGCAGGCAAAGCCAGCAGGAATATCAAGAATACTTCAAATGGAGAATTAAACATTCCTGAGCATGTCATAGTACAATGAAATGAAATGTCCCATATATTCATACACCCACACTGTCTGTGGTACCGCTTGCCTCGACTCTTTTCCACTCTTCTTTGTGCATTTAAGTGTTCCAGCAAGAATAACAAATCAAATGGGAAATGCAAGCAAACCTGAACACGTTGCATTAAATGAAAAGAAAATACCCTCCATATATACCCACACATATTGTTCATGATGTGTGTCGCGTGCATTCTTCAGCTAGTTTAGACTGGTACTTTAGCCATAAGCCACTCACCAAAACCACAAACATGTCCACTATGAGCCCTTGTGCACCACCTTCTCCAGAACGAACTCCTTAGCCACTTTCGGGTCCTTGAAACTTGCCTCCTGTTTGTCCAGTGTTGAAATTCTTCGTATCACTTGGTGTCTCAGGTAGTGAATTCGTTCACAGCCCAGAACCAGACCCCTCACCTCAGTAAAGGCTGCCCATTGTCTATTCAAGGCCTGAGTTAGGTCCTGCAGGATTTGGATATGGTCAGCATGGGCAGTGTTACTGATTTCATCTCTTCGCCTTTCCTCAACAGGGGCTCTTTTTCGAGAAATAATGGCAGTTTGCGCCCGCGGTGGAAGGTAGTTTTGTGTCTATTTTCTACAGAGAGTGTGGTGCGGTTTATGGTTGGAGGCTTTTTGAGACCCAGAGATCCTTTTAGCATTAGCGGTGGCCAGTTCTGACATCTGATTCCACTGAGCTGAATCAATTCGAGTGGCTGCTAACTACAGCCTCCAGCTCAGATACTTGGCTGCCTCGATTCTTGTATTAACTTGTTCCACCACATTTTGTTATTCCTTCTGAATGTGGACAGCCAGGCCTCGGAGTTCTGCTGACTGGACCATCGCCTTTTCTTCCATTTTTGCCATTGTTTTGAGAATTTAATTGCCTGTAGCATTGAGTTATGGTCATCAGCCGCACAGCCGTATAGCGTTTTCATCATCTGCTGTAGCAGCATTAACATTGGGGTTAGCCTCAGAGGTCTTCGCCTCAGACTTGTTGCTTTTCTCAGCAGTTGAAAAGTTATCGAGTCAACTTGTTTGTCTAAATGCACGGAGCTGATTTATGTAACTTAAACAGAGCACTATTATGAAATAGTAGCTCCCACGAGGAGGTCAACAAAAAACTCCATCTCTACATGCCGTCACCTTTACCGGAAGCCCCCCTACATTCAGAGGGAGGATACTGATCCAGGAACTGAGGACAACCCAGAGTCAGCAGCATTTTAGAGGAAAATGTATCCTTCTTTGAGATTGGTCAAAAAGTGAAGCACTGTCCCTGTTTACTATTGATTTACTATTGACTGTTGATGCAGTAGACATAATTTACAAATTTTTCAAATATATATAAAATATCAAATTCTTATGAAATCAGCTTTGAACTGCAGTGTATCTTATCGTTATAAATGTCTCTGATGTACAGTGAAGGGGAGCTGTACAGATAAAAGCACCATGAACAAAACATGAGTTCATAACCTGGCAACCCAAGCCTCCCTATTATTTATATAAGTTATGATAACAGCTTGTTGCCAATATTCAAAGCTTTAATAAGTGGTTTTAACTATAAATAACCTTACTAGTGATGCCCTATAAGCCCTTTATGATGTCACCTTAATGTAAAGTGGCAACAGTTTTTCATCTAAACCACTCCTATTCTTTTTAAAGCTGCAGCAAAAGGTTACTGTTTAACTCTATTGTGCCTAACTCCTCTGTATGTTTTGCCCCGAATATTTCCTTTTCACCTCACCTACTCTGGATCCACAGTGAATGATTGCAACTGCATAATACCTATTGTGAATATGAGGAATAAAAGCAGCGCTGAACTCCTGGGAGCGCTCTGACAATGGAGCAGCCTTGGCCTAGATGCAAATCATAGCCTCTTATTCAGATTACACTGTAGCGTGCATGTGTGTGTGTGTGTGTGTGTGTGTGTGTGTGTGTGTGCATGTTTGAGTGCGCATGTGCTTGCAGATCTTCAGAGGGGTGTGCCGTGCTACCTCCTCATTAAGTGGCTCAGATAGAAGTGCTAAAACCATGTTCCTGAGTGGAAAGAGGGAGCTGAAAAGGAAAAGAGGGTGGAGGGATGGAGGGAGGTGATGGAAGACAAGAGGGAGAGAAAGAGAGAGCAAACGGAAATGAGGGAGAAAGAGAGGGAAGCAAAGAGGGATGGATAGAAAGATTGAAAAATAAGAGAAAGAAGAAGTGAGGCGAGGACACAGAGAGTAGTTTGGGGAGAAGTGTGTATGTCGACATGTGGATTGTGTGTGTGCGTGTGTGTGTGTGTGTGTGCGTGTGTGTGCGTGTGTGTGTGTGTGAGCTCTTATGTCCCTGTATTAGGCAACACTCACACTAAGGTGGCTGGGTTGCAGGATTAGTAGTTTAATTGGTACCTCAAGGAACAGAATAGACTTAACAACAGTGGAGTGGTACCACGGGTGGGCTGCAGGGCCATGGTGACATGCACACATGTGCGCGCGCACACACACACACACACACACACACACACACACACTGCGAGGAACTCTTCTTGAACCGCTCTGATAGCCTTATTGTAATCAAAACTGTTTCTAAATTATTGAAAAAAAGAATGTGTAACATGAATACACTCATCATTGTCACAAGGATAAAACGATGCAGAGGAAAGAGGAACGGTGAATGACAGTAAGTGTGCTTCATCAGAAGCATTTGTTGGATGGTTGAACAGCCTCAGACCCTCTTCCCACACCTTTCCGACATTGGAATTGGGGGTCTGTGTCAGTCAATTCTTGTAACTTTCCAAAAGCGACAATCCGACATTCACAGCCTGTACACGTTGTGGTCGGGCTGAGCTGAGAAAGGAGCCAGGGTTTGACCTTCTCTCTCAAGCTCTTTTTCTGAGTCTCTGCACAGCTACTTTTGAATAGCGAACAACCGAGTGCAATACTTTAAATGCCTCCCAGGACAGACTGTCTGAAAATGTGCACTACTGTTCCTATATTTAAACAATGTCCACCCTCTCCATGGCGGCCGGCTTTTCACTTCGCCTTCGAGTGTGGCCGGGCTATAAACACTTTTGGCTTCCAACGAGGTCAGACAGCAGATTGGACAAACTATCTCTTTTCAAGGTGGTTGCGCTTTGAGCTAAATGCTAATTTCCACCTGCTCATATGTTCACAGTTACAATGCTAATATGGTGATGATTAGCAGGTAAAATGTTAACATGCTCTTCACTGAAAAGGTCACAGTATACAGTCAGACACAAAGGTAGGCGGCAGGTAGGAACATTCCATTTTGCTAGATAACGGTAAAATAATTATGCAGGATTAGCTGATGTTTTGAGAGCATTAGCATACCATTAGATAACCCCTGTCATTAACTGTCATTAACTCCAACTTTGCAACAGATCACTACTTTGCCTCTGTCGAGAGCTTCTCTTTATATGGACATTTGAGTTTTGGACATACTTTATACATTTCTGCTGATGAATGATTAACACATGAGACATAAATGGCCGGTAACAGTGACAGATAATGACTCCTAATATGCTATCCTCCAAAAATGGCAGAGCCGCGCCAGAATGTTCCAGGATTTCATTCCTTATATCAATATGCAGTATTGTTAATGAAAAAATATGAGACAAAAATGCAGTTTAAAAAATAAAAACTTTACAAAAATCTCTATCATAAAAGACGAGACAAAATATTATAGACTTTTCTTCTCAGTGCAGCAGTTCTGTTTCCTGTGCTGAATGTGTCATATCAGGACTACTGTGTGTGTGTGTGTGTGTGAGTGTGTGTGTGTGTCTGTGTGTGTGCGTGTCAGTGTGCACTTCACTTGGTGAATAGGTGTTGATTATATGACGTGAAACTGTAGCGGTGTCCAGTGTGCACAACTCCTGAGCAGCTGACTTACTAACTGATGTGATGTGACATTTGTTTATGTCATTTGATGTGACATTTGTTTATGTCACACAGATGTGACATAAACAAACAGACACTTTCTGCAAAGCTGCACTCTGAATCATTCAGCCTGAGTTTTTCATCACATAAGACCAAATCTTATGTGAATAAAAGTAAACTCATAAGTTTGACTACAGCAACAAAAAATTATTGGTTTTAACGCAAATTGACTGAAAAGTTCAATATAATCCGATGACTAAAAAAGACTCAAATGTCAACAGTTTCAATGTCTAAAAAAAAACGTTTAGACCAGGGGTGCCCACACTTTTTCAGCATGCGAGCTACTTATAAAATGACCAAGTCAAAATGATCTACCTA
>JAPZEA010000023.1:5476448-5492773 GCA_029783685.1 Heniochus monoceros | reverse complement strand
AGAGAAAATCGAAACAAATATAAGAAAAATAAAGCAGCAAGCAGACATGTTCACTTTTATAACATACTAAACAGGAAATGTTCATATGTGAAGCATGTGGGTCCTACAGGCGGAGTTTGAGGCGATGTATATAATACATGCTACTTGTATGTACAACGTTAACTAGTCAAGCAGTATTTTTCTGTTACTCTCCTGTTCTAACATTCTATTTCTCTATAACGTTTCATATTCATGGCTTAATGAGCAGAAAGCAATGATAAAAAACAAACATCAAACAAATCGAGTAGCTGTGGGGGAGTCAGAGTTAACTGACAGCAACCAAATAACTCAGCGACATTTGAAGCAGATTCTGATTCGAACATTACTAAATCCCGATTGGTGCACAGAAGTATTTGACGTCACCTTTTTGTAACTGAGTCCCGCCCACTTCAAACCAGTGAAAAAATAGAAATTTGAAATAACCAAAACTGTCCAAACCTTTATAGAATATAGTGCGTTCATGTAGGATCCCATCATGCAGAGGAAAGAACCGACTGTTGTCTGTGCATGACAACAAAGCTTTCAAAGCTTACTTTGATAGTGGACAGTAGAGAGGCGACAGGACATGAGTGGAGAGAGAGGAGGGCTGACACGGAGCAACAAATGTCCCCGGCTGGACTCGAACTGAGTGACATGGACGGCCCAACTTCCAAACTGCTCTGCACGTATTTATTTCTGCAGCTTCTAGAGGCCTGAGATACTGCGAGCAACTGTGATCAGCTCCTCGTCCATTTTTCACACATTGATCATAGATTGAATCGCAGCGATGTTCAGATCAGTTTGGCTGATGGCCAGTTGTTCCCAGCTATTCACTCTGCCAGAGTGCTGCTGAGCGTCTGAACACAGCACACTGATCCACAAATGTTCCATTTCGTTTTATACGTTTTTGATCTTTTCATTTTGGACTGATTCCATTCTCCTTGCAGTATAAGAGCAGCGTCCTGCTTGTGAGCCATTTCACTGTTTCACTCAGCTTTCTGTGATGCTTTGTGAATTATTCATCTAAACATGATTGACCGGGGGATTGAATTAGGGGACTGATTGATCATTGGCCTCGTAAAAAGGAATCCCAATGACCACTGAAACCTAAGTGTGGCTTAAACGACTGAAGGGCAGAGCGGCCTCAGTAGGCCAACACGCTCAACCAGCGCAGGCAGAAAATGGATCACTCTGGTTCTGGTTCGTGACAGCCCTCATTCTTGTTACTTTCTCTGTAAAAACATGTATGTGGTGGATAGAAGCTAAAAAAAAAAAAGAGTAGCTCGGGCAGAGGACGGTCTCAAGTGAAGTTGGCTAACATTAGCTAACATTAGCTACGCTAATCTACTGGTCATACCAGACCGAGTCAGGCTGTAATGGCAAACCCAGTACTGAATGAAGCAAGGCTGCTTGTGAATATTACTTTCCATTTATAATAAAGAGCAGCTTTTATTTCTGATTTCAAAAGTGACATAGTCTCACTTTAAACTGTGAACTAAAAACTCAAACTGGAACAGGAAACTGGATCTGCAGCAGCACTGGACTTATAGAATAATAAACATAAAAGAAATTGATTTCTTTGATAGTCATTTCATTTTCAGCTGCTCATCAAACAACATTGGGTTATTTTGCTCCCATTGATTTTCAGTTGTTTTATGTACATTTCAAAATGCTATCTTGCTGTTTTGCCACCGCCAGTCAGCATACATGTTTTTTACTGTGGCATTGCTTTTATTGTGCCAGACTGAGTGATGCTTTTTATTCACATGTTGCTTTTTATATCTATATATTGTAATCTTCTGTTTTGCATGTTTCCATTAATGCCTAATAATGGAACACAGTTTTGTGTTGTTTAGTAGGCCTACGTGTTTCTGTTAACATTAATATGTCCCATTTTATTGCCATGATACAGTGTAGCATAATGAATCTATATTTTCTTAATTTAATAAAATATAAAATAATTTATATTATATTTTTAATGATTTAACTAACTTAAATATTTTTTTAGTATTTTCTCTTCATGTTTATAAACCATTACAGCAATTCATTACATTTTCTGGCTAACTTTAGCACATTCTCAGCAATGTTTATTAATGTGAAAGGTCACTGTTAAATGAATAGACTATTTTACACATTCACAGTGTCTCACCCTCTGTGTTTCTGTCGTTCATTGGATATGGGTTAATATCCTGTTGTTCTCTTTCTTAATCCTTTGTTTTTCATCGGAGCTTTTATTGATTCTCAGTTTCATGTGGCTTAGCTTTTCATTTAGAAGTTACACTTTATTGGCTGTGGCTGCTGGTTGCTAACAGGCTTCCATTCACAACATCCATTTGCCAATAATAATAATAATAATAATAATAATAACAATAATAATAATAGTAATAATAAACTTTGTATAGCACCTTTCTTGTAAGAAATGCAGCTCAAAGTGTTACAAGAAAGAAATCACATGCACCAAGTGCTTCACATAAAAAAGACAGAATGAACACAAAAACAGGGCTAGGAAATTATCGGAAAGTAAGATGGCGAATAAAACCCACTTGAAAATAATAGTGAAAATAAGATAGAATAAGGATAAAAGTTTAATAAAGAGAATGCATAAGAATTGTATAAATATAGAATAAAACCCACTGAATAGTGGTAATTAAATAAAATTAAAAAACTGATTACATAGAATGCATTAACTCAAGATACTCAAACTCAAAATACAACATTTTAAAAGACGTGCAGCAGTGCATAAGAGCTTCACTGTTTCAGGCCTGTATCAGGAAGCCATGACTACTTCAAGGCTAAAGTGAAGAGGTAAGTTTTTAGCTTTCCTTTAAAAATATTCAGCGATCTGCTTCCCTGATATCTGTAGGTAGTGTGTTCCAGAGCTTTGGGGCGTAATGGACAAAGGCTGCATCCCCAATTTTCTTTTAGCTGGAAACCTCCAATAAACCAACAGCAGATGATTGCAGTGTTCAGGCAAGGCAAACGGTGAACAGGGGAGTTAGCAATGTAGCTTGGTCCTAGTCCATTAAGGGCTTTGTATGCAAGGAGGAGGACCAGGGCCAATACTACCATCCATGATGCAAATGACATCAGCATTTGCAAAGTATGATTTAGTAAAACTGTAAATGAATTTGGTATAGCAAATCCAAGTACAGAGAAAAATACTTAAATACTTAATACTAAAAAAAAAAAAAATCAATATATCCATGTCTTAACATCCATTGTTTCCTTTCATTTCTCCTGAAGTTCCAAAAGAAGTATCAAAGACACATCTGTTTCTGAAACATTGTACTTTGACTTTTAATGTAATAAAATACACACTTCAAAAGGAAAGTTTGACATTACTGTGAGTCCTTGGGACATATTTGGGAACTTTGGGAACTCTGGAATCTCCTCAAGAATTGAAAATAAAGTTGTGTGGGTTCAGACAATGTTTGGCTGCACAGCATGTGTTTGTAATGACCGAGGCAACAGGTTAACAGAATAGCCACCATGTGCTCTTAACTGAAACTGTACAACAAGCTTTTATTATTTTTTGTAAAAACGTATTCATATAAAATTCATGTAGGTGTTATTTCACTTAGCGCACTGGTTGGATTTGGTGTGGAGATGCGTTTGTGCTATGAAATTCACACATATCTTTTATTTACAGAATGTATTTAATTTTGTCTCTTTTTATTTGAATTATCTTATTTATTTTGTGTTAACTTGTTAAATGTAATTTAACAAATGTATGAAAAAATATGACGTAATAGATAAAGCTGTCATCACAACTGCAATTCTTAACAAAGTCTTTGTTAGGTCTTAATAAAGAAGCAATAATAATGTAATGTACCACAATAGTAAAGCTATGTATGTGCAGCAGTTCTGTCACTCGCTAATGGATGAGTGTTGGTAGTAACTGTAGTAACAGGAGCAGCAGTATCTGTAGCGCCAATGCTGTATTTTAGCATTACAACGTGAACCAGCCTGCTGCGTGTGTGTGTGTGAGAAAGAGAGAGAGAGAGAGAGAGAGAGAGAGAGAGAGAGAGAGAGAGAGAGAAAGAAAGGAAAAAATGTATGTGTGTGTGTGAGTGTGTCAACAGCAGTGGCTGCTCTGATGAAGTACAGAGCCTCTAGGGCTCAAGAGGCCATCCATCATCTCCATCAGGCTTAAGTGAGGCTCTCTGGACTGGGATGCCACCAGACGACAACCTGGGCCCACCGGTCTGAGCTGGACTAAATAAACACCAGCCCCTTCATCATCATCCTCGCAGAGAGAGAGAGAGAGAGAGAGAGAGAGAGAGGTAGAGGAGGCTGTTTGACAGCGATTCTGCATCCTGAAAACAACATTGGCAGCACAGCTCCTCACGTCGATGCATACATACAACAGATAATTGGTTTCTCAACTACAGATACATTCAATGCTTTATTTAATACAAAATTCAAATTAACGTTATAATAGATTGTGATTGGACACTGATGATCTGACTTTCCAGAATGACACATCATTAATACTCTTAAGTCTGGTCTGAGTGCATTAGCATCTCTCATACGGTCAGAAAATATAAACTGAACACCTTTTGGATCACAAATACATTTTACCAGTCACTGGGTTCAGCTCAGATCTAATCATTGAAAAAGACAGCTCTCACAAATTATTGAATATAAATCAAGATGCAATTTTTTTTTTTTTTTTTTTTTTTTTTCATGTAAAGCATGGTGTAACTTCTGTTTCCAAAAGTACTATATAAACAAAGTTTGCTTTCTTGTTTGCTAATAAATGTAAATTCATAGATATATAATTTTATATACATGCAGGCACAAGTATGAACATGAATGTACAGATACAGACAAATATATACATGCACACACACACAAAGACAATATATGAATTCAAACAAAAGCACTGTGTATGCTTCTGTGACAGGTGGTCGATTCAACAATTTGCACTGTGGTTTCATCACAGCAACTCTGCACAAACACATGATGCTCACACCTTCAAAAATCAATGCCTGTGCTGCAGACTACAGGAGACAGCTTGTAAGATAGTAGTACACATGTTTCTACATCTTATTATACATATGTAAGATTAATAGCATGCATGTTATTATACATGCACGCCCTACATTTGCATCATCTTGATTATTCCAAGCACATTTCACGCTATTGGTAAAGTCTGATGAAGTAGCTTCTTGACATCAGACAGCAGCATCATATTTCTTTGTTAGACCCATCTACTGACAAATGTCTGACAGGAAAACACAAATAAGCAAGCAAACCAGTCGAAGGCCATAGCATGTGTACATGTTTGTCTAACTCACAGCTCAGTAAATCATGGTTTGGATGTGGCAGAGCTGGGCAATGTGACTGAAAGACAGCTCAAAGAATGGCAATGTTGGTTGATGGTGTTTGGTCCAGACCAATTGATTGCCATGAAATACTTACTTTACTGGACTATACTTTAGTTTATGCCCCAAAATGCTGAAAAATTAATGACAAGCTATACTTTGTGCTAATATTTGGATGCTACTGCGCTAAATTAAGATGGTGAACGTGGTGAACAATATACCTGCTTAACATCAGCATGTTAACATTGTCATTGTGAGCATGTTACTATGCTGGTGTTAGCATTAAGCTCAAAGTATTCTTGTGCAGCCTCACAGAGCTGCTATTAGTAAGTAACTCATAGGAAATATTCAGGAAATTTTCCTTGTTTTAAACTGATTCAAGTGTATAATTTGTTGTTATGAAGTACTCTAGGAAGAATAGCTCTAAGGGCAAAATAAATGCAGTTATTTCTAAGGAAATAATAAACAATAATCAGTAGCTGAAAGCTTTATCCAACTTTTCTTCTTTTCGCCAAAGACATTATTAGTACTGTACACAGCAGAGAGAATACTTTCTCACAATTGGGCCAACGCTGTATTCACACTAACAAGCCATGAGCACTACTCTGTAGAAGTTATTGCACTTGGAGACTGATCCAGCTCTGATCTTAATACGTTTGGTGCATTAGATACTTGGCAGGAGCGAGATGTTTAATACCAACTAGGCAGACTAGCACAACTTTCCCTCTAAAGCAGAGATGAAATGAAATGAGTCTCAGAGTTTACGCAGTGCTTTTATGTCTGATGCGGCTTGTGATCAGTGATTAAATTGGCTTAAATAGCAGGGAGGTCTGAGCATGTGTGGGTGCGTGTGTGTTCTCTGGTTTGATATAAATTGGTCAAATTGGCACTTGCAGAGGTATTTTGCAACTCTCTCCCCTCGCTCCATTGCAGGGCAGGTGCTCAGAAAGGAAAAGTATTTGAAAGAAAAACATGTCTTTTATCCCTCATATCAACCCTCTTCTCCTTATTGCTCAATAAGCAGATGACTTCTCTGCTGTCCACCTCCGGATGCTGTATTAAAGGTGCACTCAGTGATTCTAATCCAGTACAATATCTCCTAGCTGCAAGATAGCTGGCCACTCTGCGTGTGCGCTAAAAAAAATCCAGTGTTCGTACACAGCCTTGGCTCTGGAAATGGCAAACAAACAACGTGGCCCAGACCAGAACTACACAACACTATTCCAGCCAATCAGCTACAGGGGATCCAGTCGCACTCCAACCTCTGCCTCGTCCTCTGCATCTGCCGGCTACTCTCCCTCTTCCATGAGGAACAGAGCTACACCAGTAAGTAAGTAAGGACGCATCAATGACATCAATATTCAAGAATCAAGATGTTCATTGTCGCTGTGGTTATACAAGTACAATGGTATGAAATACTTAGACTGGGAGGCTCTGTTAAAAAAATAAACGATATCGTAGTTAAAGAAGAACAATAATAAAATATGGAAGACATACACATAAAAACACATGTCTATAAAAGTAAAAAAAAGGTTGCATAGCGTCACTCTTTTGAATATTACAGAGGTTCGATTGCATGTGTGCGTCTGTGTGTTATTTATTCAGTAGACTTATGGCTGGGGGAAAATACTGCTCCTCAGTCTGCTGGTGCGTTTGTATCTCCTACTAGATGGTATCAGGGAGAACAGGCTGCTGTATGGACGTGGTGCGTTCTTTATGACCCTCAGGGGGTGCCTGAGGTACCACTGGAAGTATATCTCCAGCAGGCTGGGCAGGTCACACCCAGTGATCTGCTGTCCTGTGTGCACCGCCCTCCCCGGGGCTTTGTGGTCCATGCCGGTTGCCACACCAGGTGGTGAAGCTGCCTGTCAGAAGGTTTTCTATACTTCCCCAGTAGAAGTGCTGAGGATTTAGGACCTCAGGCCAAAAGTCTTTAGGTGCTTGAGGCTGTACAGACGCTGTTGGGGATTTTATCCACAGCAGTGGTGTGGCTAGCCCATGTCAGGGATGATATGGACTAGCCACACCACCACTGGTTTAGTCGGGTAAACCACTTCACTGACAGTCATCACTGCAGCAGCCAACAGGCTGGAGTCACGCTGCCTCATGCTGTCCGGCGTCTCCAGCTACCCTCCGTTTCTATCACCCTCCTCCAATTCCGTCACACTTGGTTTTGTGGTTTGTGGTCATTTTAAGACTTGGTTTGTAAAGCTTACAGCCTGCCATCGTCTTGCTCCTGCCTTGCTCCGTGTACAGTGATGCAGCTAAGAAATAAAAGTGCGTCCAGTCGACTTTGGGTCTTCTCAACTGATGACTCGAATCGAAACGAAGCTGACGGAAGGGCAGGACTGAGAGGAAAAAGGTGCAATTACAAATTCCCCTGCTCCTTCAGAGCCGTGGACAACACCATGGACGGTCGGGGCCACACATTCTAACACAAGCCTCAGTCAGATAAAAGATCAATGAGTCAGGCAGACCAGAATAACATATTCAACTAAACAAGCCCTCTGCCTCTGCACTCTCTCTGCTACTCGGGGGTGGAGAGGAGGGATGGCAGGTGCACAAAGGGGATGCATTTTGTTCATTTTGCTAACAAGAGGAATAGCATCCCCCTTCAAATCACTTAATGGTTGTTGCCTACTGAGGCAGCAGTGCAGGGGGGGGCTGTATTTATTTGGCTGTTGAGTTCAAATATCAACAATCTTTCTCCAGAATCATTTAATCCACCTTTAAGGTAAGGGACAGAACAAAGAAGTATTGGAGACCAGTTTTGGTCCCTGCTGGCTGGTGACTGTAGGTGAATGAATATTCATCGATACACCATACATGTGCGGTCACAGCTGGAGTTTATCCGAGAACACACAGGCTGCACTCGCCCTGCAGTGAAATATGGCTGCTTCTCCTCATTCTCCTCATGGGACAGTTAAATCCTTTACACATGCTAATGAGCCACAGTTACAGTCTATTCTACTATCAGGGCAAACATGAAGTGCTGATTCAGATCATTCTGCACCAGAGGAACACTGGACTAGCAGCTTATCATCATAATGTAATGCTGTAATATGACAATTAAAGCCGTTTTCCTCTTACATGTGGAGAAAAAGGCAGCAGAAATGCTAAAGAATGTCAGGTTAAAGTGAAAGCGAGAAATTACAAAAAAGTCATTTACCATCTTGCACAGCATGATATGATCACACTCCATACGATATGTCATCAGAACATCCATTTCCACTTTATATGCTGCTGTAGTTGTTCCTCCGTGCTCCACAGCAGCATTTCCACAGAAAATCAATTCAGCTCCACACCGGGTCTGCGTCCAGGCCTGCTGCAATGTAACCAGGGGGCTAACAAATGGATTTCCTGCCCACTAAACTAGCATATACAGCACAAACAGCTACATTACAATTACTGCAAAAAGGTCTAAAAGAATATCAAAACTGGTTGACATGTATTTTGTTAGTTTGCTCAAAGACACAACATCCTTCTAACAGTGTTAATTGTGCTCCCACCGGCCTCCAGTAGCATGTAACATGTGGCAACCTCCAGCATCAGCACCTCTGCATGCTGCATCTCATATTCAGACCCACAGTGGGTGGCTCACCACTTCTAGACTCCAAATCTTTGCACAAACTGACAGGTTTAGATCACTTCATTGATTGGTTGCTGCTGTTGGTCAATATTTTTCGGAACAGAGGGCTGATATCTCCATTGCTGTGGCTGTTCCCACCCCTCCCTGATCCACTCTGCTGTTCTCCGCCGGCGATGAACTGACGCTAGGGCTGTGCTACTGTTTGGTGCTTGTTGTGTAAACTAGGTGTTATTCACAGTCATCACAGGAGGCTGATGAAGGAAACTGCCTGGCTGCTAAACAAGAGAGCTCGTCTCACTCCACTCTGCCATAATATGTATGTAAAACACATTTTGTTATTCATTTCATATAGTTGTCAGTGCCAATCAATGAATGCATTTCTTCTACTCCAACAACACTCGGAGTTTGCACCTCGGCTGTGGGAGCTTCTATCTAGAGCATATTGTCAGTTTGCATTAGGACTGAAAGCGCTGTAGGTGGTTTGTAGTTGTGAAATCAGCCACACTGACGTACCTTCAAACAGAAGTTGTAGCTTGGTACATTCTTTTCTCTACACATCTGTCTCCACAACAAAAGGAAGACACCAGAGAAACCATGATGCCAACTGAGGCTATGCTTTGCTAATTGTTCTAATTGTTGCCTGACAGCATCTTGAACCACCACAGGCTGTTGCAAAAGACAAGGGCCAAAAACAAGGTGGTCGATTTAGTAACTGTTACCATGACTTACTGTCTGTCAGTGGACTCCAATAAGGATTGCAATACAAATTTGATTAGATTGTTACATTATTAACATGGTTAAAGCAGAAAAACACATTAATGCTACACAGGATTATGCAGACTTTATTGTTTGCTTTTTTCTTTTTGTGAATTACTGTAAAAATGTATCTCAAGAAATAATCAAAGAAAACAAGAGAAAGAACTGCATTGCAAGTAGACACAGCTTCATTTTAAGGGGTCACATGCCAGAAATATTGGGAACTATTTGCATCAGCTGCTTCATTCATACCATCTCAGGCTGAGCTGCTTGGCTACCAGCTGACAAGTAACGTCCAATCAGATTCATGGATTGTGTACGTGTCTATTTAGGGGGGATTTGCTGTGATTCTTTGAAAGCTTCAACAAAAATAAGCTCTTTTCCAACTATTTGCCATAAATAATCAAAACTTTTTGATGACTCTGACTGAATTGGATCAAATGTACAACAAATAGAAATTTCAGGGGTTCCATGTTATTTTTATTATTAAGAAAAAACACCACTGATGAAGCCACACTTGCTATTTTTGTGAAGTGTGATCCCCTTATTCATGCTATTCATGCAAGTGGGAAAGCTGAAAACAAGACAACACAAAGAGAGTGTGGCTATTTATCTATCTACCTATCAATCTATCTACAAACCTACCTGCCTACCTGTTTGTTCATTCGTTATGTTCAAAAAATGCTCCATACTAAGGCTGAGTCCACAGAGTCATTAATTTTCCATGGAGCAGCTTCACAAAGTGTCTCTTGATGACATCACAGACAAGGGTTTCTGGTCTCTTTCACGCAGAAAGGTTGAAATGGCTGTATTTACAAGTGCAGCGCTCCTGCTCTCTGAGCCATTAACGCTGCACTGTGCTGCATTAGTACTGCAACATCCTCCAAACTCTCTGCTTTTGCTCTCTGCGCTTCTCTCAGTTCACCAAGCAAATCTGCTGCGTCGAGGCCGTACCCATCCTCTCTGTTCCAAAGAACAAGGTGGTGCTAGCAGGCCGCTCCACAGGCCGAGGTGAAATGACTGCAGCGCTGTGCTGTGGTGTTCAGTGACGGCGTGTTGCTGATGGGTGTTTCTCCACCAGGTTTTAACACTACATGTCTGTGGCATTTGGATCAATAAGTGAGAGTAAACTGCTGGAGCAAGAAGCCAGAGAAAAAAGCCTCCGCCGCAGCTCTGATCTATTTTCCCTTTGTTCATTAAATTAGTACTTTATTTATTTAGCGCATACTTTTATTTATTCACAACAATTCACAACAACAACATCCTCTTATGTACGTCCTACTAACTATCAGTGGATGAAATCCCAATTTGGTGTGGGATTTACAAAGTAAAAGCTGCGTAATAAGGCTTTGTGTTGGCTTTAAGTTGCTGGTGCATAGCCAATTACACTGACTGACTCCTATATTTCCCACTGACAAACAAACATAGTCTGTGATTAATGTGGGTGTGAAGCCCAGACAGGACTGCACCACGGCTAACAAAGGTGGACACATCAGAGGGAGTCTGAAATGAACACCAGCCAATACCGCTGGATTTTGGCATCGTGACTGTCTCAATCAGCCACTCTGGCAGATAACCAACCAACAAGGTGACGAGTGCAAAAGACTCATTCTCAAAATGTGTTTGAAAGATTGAAGGTGCTCATAATTTTGGCTGATTAAGCATACAGTTGTGGTACAGCTTGTGGACGTGTTGTAGTTAATCCCCGGATAATACACACACAGTGCTGCACACATGTTGCTCAATTACCTATGACCTTCAGTGAGCCATTAAAAAGCTGATGATCAACCACAGAGCATTACCTTGGCACCTGATTTTTTTTTTAATTTTTGATGAAAATATCTATGTTAGTCTGGTGATTATTGTTAGTTTTATACATTTAAAGTGAAGACATAATAGTATAATTTTCATCAGTGAGACTGACATCTTTATTTTTATCATGCACAATTAAATGTGTATGTCTCCTACGCGGTTAGAAAATCTACAGGTTACTTCAGATGACTTGGAATCCACATTAATCTTATACTCAGTCCTACCAAGAGCCTAATAAACACCAAACACAGACGACTGAATGCGGCGTTGCTGTGATAATGTTAACGTTAGCTTGCCTTTTAGCAAATGTCAGTGTGCTGGCCTGCATGTGCTCATGGTTTGTCCCAGCTGTTTCCTTCCTACTCTTCTCTTAATGTTCAGCGGGATTGTAGATGAATTTAGTCCAAATCTATTTCTTACATTACATAGCCTACACTACAGGCTGAGTGTTACTGAAGCACAAGATGCTGCTTATTTACAGGTCAAGCGGTGGAGGATACTGTTTAAGGAACTACATTGTGTTATTTTTCAGATACATGCCGATTGTTGAATAAGACTTTGCATTAAAACAGTAATTAGTTCATTTGTCCATTCCTCTGTCTTATTTTTATTTGCTGAAGTGAATTGAAACAGGCCAGCATGTTCTGCATGTTTTTACTGCTGTGATGTAAACAGTGAACATACAGGAGACCTGTCAACCCTCCCATTTATCCTCCTGTTTCTTACCCTCCTTTCCCACTGCGGTATAACCTCCTATGTGATGTGTTTGCTGCATTCCCCTCCGGTACAGCAGGTGGCAGTATGTAGAACATTAGCTGTAACATCTAGTCATTGTCTCCTTGTTGCTCTGATTATTTTAAAGCAAGTGGTGGTGGTTGTCTAACAGCAATTTCAGGATTCACTGTGTGTCCACTTGTCTAAATGTAAGGTGTATGTAGTCAGTGGTAAGGGTGGTGGGACGCCCAGAGCAGGGAAAATGTCCCTCATTTTCAATTCCCAATGCTGACATGTCTGACTTAGAATATTCTTGAAGATTTAGCTCAGCCTGAAGTAGAAATCGATGCCAAATAGTCTTCCACAAATAAAACCTGGGAGTAAAACTTAAAGTTTAGGTGGGTTTACCCTCCACTAAATCTCCAGTGCTGCTCTGTCTTATTTCATCACACCCAGTGGCATGTAACAGCCTAATAAAGTTGGACAGGAACAGATCAGACTCCCTGCATTTTTGGAAATATGCCGAGTTACGTTGATGAATATGTATAAGGCTCAGTTTGAAGCGCCACAGCACATGTGTAAAGTGAATTCCTCCAGAGACCGACTCTGATGGGTACAACCTCACTCTCACACAAGACGATCTAACGGCGGCAACCCTCTGAGTGGGAGCGACTGATGCACTTATCTGAGAAACAGAAAGAGAAAGAGGATGCTGGAAAGAATTTTAAGAGAAAACTGTGAGGAAAGTTAGAGGGGGCTCTGGGGAAAGTTGGGACGATGGAGTGAGAAAGAAAGGTTGGTGAGGAGAGAGGGAAGAGAGGGGAGGGGGAGGTAGTAGTGGTGAAGAAGAAGAAGAAGAAGAAGAAGTGGGGAGAAGAGGACACCTTGATGAGGAGAAAGAAGAGGAGTGAGTGACAGACAGTGGGGAGAGTGTGGAGGAGAAATGCAGCCACTCAAATTAGGTGTAAGCTTTCTGCCTGGGAGTTAAAGTCGACAACAGCGAGGGGAAGGCAGGAGGAAAAGTTCAGCGAGACAGAGAGAAAGTCGATAAAGAAGTGAAGGAGGCAGAGAGAGCGACGAGAGAGATGGACGGAAAGATGCTGGAAATGAGACAGAGTCAGAGTCGTTCTGTTGTGGCAAATATCTGTCAATCTCCCCCATAAAACAAAGAAGGCAGCGATGTGTGGCCATGATTGTTCTTGGTGATTTCCCTACTGGTCTCACACACACACACACACCATTGTACACAGTGACGGCACACACACTCCTGCGTCACATTCATCCGCCTCAGAGCAACACTGGGGTGATTAAAAAGGTCTTTGAACAAATGTCGTTCGTTGAGGAATGCCTGTTTACCTTTCAAAAAGTGTGTGTGTGCATGCACGTGTGTGTGTGCAAAGTGGTTGGGGATCCTCCAGGCGTTTAAAAACTGAATGTGTCCCCTGCTGAACACACACACACACACACACACACACACACACCTCAGTGACTGTTGCACCTCAGGAGGTGGAGGATCTAATCATTTTGGCAGGAAGCTTTTAACATCAGCGGCAGTGTTTTATTCAGCAGACCTGCTCCCATCAGCCCCTCCGTGCATCAGGACAGGGCCTGACAATAAAACGAACGCACCTGGCCGCGTGAGGCGAGAGACGGGAGCCATACGAAGAAGTTCTCCTCTAAAATTACATAAATACATCGGCTGTTTCCCGGCAAAAGCACATCTCTTCATGGAAGATAGATGACGTTTGGAGCTCATAAGGAAAAACACTTTGGATTGAAATGAATAAAACATCCACCTTTGCACGTTCTCGACTGTCTGGACTTCACGAGCCTCATTTGCTTGTCCTCTGTCCTTGGTCAGTTTAGACCCAGCTGCCAGCTAATTAAAAACAAATTAGAGTGAACTTTCTCCCCGACTCATTCCAGCTGTTTTCGCTCCTCTTGCCTGATGACTATGTCAGCTCTGTGGGTGTTTAACTGCAACCAGCTGAGCAATAAACCTGATTCCTCATGGTGGCGTAAAAAAAAAAAATGCTAACTTAAATGCTTATAAAAACATTTGTTAAAGATGAACACTGAAAATACTGACTGCCCTGAAGTCCATTCGGTGATATCCAAACACAAACTTCCTGCCTATGAGTGGAATCACTGCACTTCAGTTTTAATCCTTCGTGTCAAACCCTGAGATAATTACCTTGTTTATAATCCGCTGTCTGTGGCCATTTCTGATTCTACTCAAATCTCATGCAAATGTGCCCGTGCTCTAAAAATAATTTTCACGGCTTCTGTCAAAATTATGCACACTGACAATGTGTGCTTTATTCATAAGTGCCCATGCAGCGTTACGAGGTGTTTGTGTGCAGGAATACACGACGTGATGTAACAGCCTATCAGAGAGCACTGAAATGGCACAAATAGTGCTCCAGACTACACTGCACGGAGGGGAGAGCTCGTCTGTCGCTGCACGGAACACATTTACTTTAAGTGACAACGCCGAAAAGTGGCTTTTTACAATAAAGGAGAGTGTGATGATCTTCTCTGCTGCTCAGTCATTTTCAAAACAAATACTGAAGCATAACTCTGTGACTTTCATAATGTTCAAGCAGCAACTGTGGCAGAGCGTCTAGTAGTGATGCTGTTGTAAAGTTTTGTTTTTATGTTTTGCATTTAAAATGTCTTCAACCACCCAGGCAGCGTGCCTGACACTAAGGGTTAACACTGGTATTGGTTTTGATTCAGCTTTCACCCCACAAGACCACTGCTGGCTGGTACAGTGGCCTGCGTGATATGTCAACAGTACGTTCCCAACATGCGATACAGAGCGACGGGCGGCTCCAAATGAACTGAAGTGGAGTTCATCCAGGTAACTTCCGTATCACTCTGTCTCACCACTGAAGAGGAGACTGTTCACCATGTTTAAGTTCCTGTCCTTCAGTGTGTTGAATAGCTGCAGAAAGTCTTCCTCATCTGGCTTAATGTTGTCTTCACCATCTCCAACAGCATCAGAGACTCGCAGAGATCACAAGCAGCCCAAGCGAGCAATCACACTTCTTGGGCTCTTATTTTGGGGGTGACATTTTGATAGGGCACAGCTGCAGCGTGACCTCAACAGCTAGAAACTATAAATCCTCCATTATCCAGCCTGATAAGGGAGGCCCAGGTGTCCTTAGCCACATCCTCCAGCTCTTCCCTCTGCATTCCCAAGCCAGGTGAGATATGTAATCCCTCCGCTACACCCTGCTTCTGTCCCTGGCGAGGGTGATAGGCTGCGTCCAAAACAGAACAGGCCGATATCAGTTCTCTTTGGGGACGACTCACTCACTTACTCACTCCAAGTGGTGATACAACACTACACAACTGAACGTCCTATGAGCCATGAAAAAAATATGAGAAGCTACAAGAACATTTAAAATGTTTTGTCAGACTCTTTTCTGAAACCATCCCCCAACTGAAAGTGAGTGTGGACTTTACAGCAGCTTAAAGCCACACACTTTTCTCAGGAGTTGGTAAAGACCAAAACAGAGCAAAAAGGAGAGGGAATATTAGATTGTATTCATCCGGTGGACAAAAACATGACTCATAATGAAAGCTAATGCTGCTACATCTCCGCTTGATGTGTGAGTAAGACACTGCTCGCTAGCATGTTAGCCACTTCAACTTTATAAGGTCATAATTAGCCTGATTTTAGAGACACCCTAAAAATGAGATTTTATGGCTCTCTGTATTTCACACAGCAGTGAGGGGCGATGTGAGGTCATTTAAATACAGATCTGTGGCCCAGCTGATCCGTTAACAACTCCATTCACCAACGGTCTTAAAGGAAGTGTCTTACAATCAATTAGTCAAACATTTAAGGACTAAACCAGCCTTGCCTCCCCCTGCTTGGACCTGTGACCTTACTCATCCTCCCTAGAGTCATTACAGCCACCAGACACTTTTTTTTTACCTTTTCCCATAAGGCACAAAGTATTGATTTACAATAAGCTAACATGTTTGAGGAAACAGATGCTGGTACCTAATTTAACAGAATATAAATCACAGCGCTGGTTTGTGTACACTGATGATGAGGAGTCGCATTAACCTTCACGCTTTCATTTGATTAGTTAAAG
>JAPZEA010000023.1:5270412-5287124 GCA_029783685.1 Heniochus monoceros | reverse complement strand
ACATTTGCTTAATTTACGATTCATACCTCTGTTCCAGAGCAAAACCTGCACATGAGTAATTTGAGGTGGTGGGACATGAGCCCCCAGACTTAAAAAAAACTTGTCAGACAATTGACAGTTTGGGTTTTGACACTTGACGAGTCCCCTGTCGTAAATTCAGCAAATGTTAATACATTAACGGATTCCTGTCTTTGTATAAAAGATACTGTCAGTTTGTCCCGCTGCACCGGCCTGTAGGCTCCTCTGTGACCAGATAAATTATCTGCCTTGTTAACAGCACACGCCGCTGCACACACAGTTATTTCTTACTGTACAGTATTCATTTCCCAGCCGTGTTGCTTAGGGATCTTTTGGTGCTTTCATGGCACAGAATAGATGCAGAAAAGACGTCTGTTGGATCGCCACAACTTGGTGTCATGCAGCTTGGTTTCCATCGCTGGTCTCGACACCACCAGCCTATTAATGCCACCACGTGGTCACCAGCTTTAAAAGCTGACTTGACAGCCCCTGAATGCTTCGGCAGTTTTGGTCTCTGTGGGACTAAACCACCTGACCTTTGGTGGAGCAGCAGGTTCAGCAGGACCTCAGGTTCTGTAAATGATGGACAGTCTTGATTTCTTCGGAGGATCGGGCCCTTGAATCAGGGGTACTCAGACCCTTTTAAAGGTGCACTGTGGAGTTTTCTTGTAAACAAACCAAAGTTAGATTTACATTAACTTTTAAGTTTTGATGGATGATGTTCTCCTACACTTCAATGCTTAAAGGAACTAGACGAACTGTTCACAGCTGTAAAAAAAGGAGTTGTGGATGGTGGTGAAACATCTTGCTAAGTTTAATTGGCTGTTCTGAAGTCACGTGTTGATTGCCTTTGCCCAGTGCACATATTGCATAACGTCCTGTTAGTATAAAACGTAGGATGAGGTGTTTCATATGAGCAGATACAGAGAAAGGTGCTTCTTTGTGGGTTCAGGGTGCTGGACAGATATGCAAGGTATCCAGTCTGTCACTTTACTTTCATTAAACTGGGTTTTATGCTTAGAACATGTAAAAATGCCCTCAGCTGAGTTCCTGGGGAGTGCTGTGCCTTTGGTTTGTGAACCATCTAGAAGACAATAAATGCTCAGTCACTTAGCTGGCTGGCACACTTTCAGACTCTCTGATCGTGCTGCACCATCAGTAACATGACTGATTGTCTGTTTGTAGTGCCTCTTCTGAGGATGAGGCAGAGTTCTCTGAAAGAAAGCGAGGCAGAGTTTACAAATCTCCAGCTCTGCCTGTGACTTGTGTTTGTCTTTGTGGAGATCTGAGGAGGGATGAAAGCTAATCTGGCGACACACACTGTGACATCCACTCCTCTTCTGGCCAATCTGTTTCTCTTCCATCCTCCTCTCATCTCTCTGTAAGCTCTTGTAAAAGAATTACGAAAGATACAGGTGGTCTGTGCTTTCACATCAGCCGCCTTTGAACGGACTTGCGTTGCCTCGTCGTACCTAGAGGCCGGCCGTCCGTCTGCTCGTCCCTTTTAAACTCTGTGGCTGCTGCCTGCTGGCCTCAGCAGGAGCATGAGGTACAGTTGTGTCAGGAGTATGACAGTTCAGATCCACCGCTGTTTCCACTCGTTAGTCCACTGAGTCATTACTGTCAGAATGAGGAGTGTACTTCAGTCGAAATGTCCCTGTGAAACACAACAACGCAGAGAAATTCAGTTGCCCAAATAATACACAGACAAACAGCAGAAGGCCCTATTTGCTTGATGAAAAACACACTATTTTTGTTTACTTCTGCATAATTTACAGGTTGAACCACATTCTGTGCCACAAGAAGTATTATTACTTATTTATACTTGTTACTTATTATAATTGTACTGTGTATGCAAAATCAGTGTTGTGCCAAAAAAAACATGATAACATTAATTATAACTTATATAGGAATCCTAAAAAGTTGTTAAAATACAGCCTTAAAACTTTACATAAATGGATCAGGCGAACAAGAAACTGAAGCAGCTGGACAAATGAAAATAACATGCCTAATGTGTCAAAGAAAAAGAAGTCCAGCATTAATGTAAATATTGTTTTTTAGGTATCTAAAAGTCTACTAAAATCACAATAATGATCTTTCACATCCAGACAGATGGTTGCAGTCTAAACATGTGTTTTTTGATAATTACATAAATAATAACACATTTTTTGTGTTGCAATCTTTAGACTCAGACAGGTTAACAACAAGTTAAATTCTTATTTTGAGATTCCGTTTTATACTTAATTAGCAATTCATTATATAATTTCATTATGAATTTTAATTATATATTTTAAAGAATTAGGGTAAATAATAAAGAAGAAAAATTTGTTTAAAAAATTATTTTTGCAAACTCAATTTTCATTGATTTCCCTTTTATTGGTTGAGTTTTAGTCCATTTTTGAAACACAAATCACATCTTATAATGTATAATCCATTTTTTTGATTGATCAATTTATTAATTGATTGATATTGAACACCGAACACTGAAAAAGTCTGTCAGGACGTAATTGTAGCTCACTGGTTCACTCACCTTGCTGTATTGATTCCATGGGCGGCTGTTTGCACTCCTCTGCTCTGTGTCCACTGGCGCCACAGTTATAACACGACAGGCTCCCTGCTGTACGTTTCTGGCCTCCATTTCCCACAATGCCATGTGGCTGGTAAAAGGCGAAGCCCTGCTGCTGGTCATGTGACACAGGGCTGTGGCGGTAAAGAGGTGGTGGCATCATCATGGGGTAGGAGAAGGCCCCGGTGCCGGCAGTGCTGGACGAGGCTATCAGGGGACTGAGGTGGAGCAGAGGGCCCAGGGTGAAGAGGGAGGGGCCGGCTGACAACGGCTGCAGGTAGCCGGCCGCTGCGTATCCAGGCAACGCCCCGTATGCGCCGCAGTTTCCGCGACAACCACAGGAACTGCAAACACACACGGAAGGGGTGTGACCTGAACTTTGATCCAATGAGGTCACAGAGGAGGGGGAATGGGAGGGGCTAGAGGTAGGCTGGGGCGGGTAGTAAGTGTTGCCAGGCACCGCAGCCACAGGAACATTGCTTCCGGTTGCCATGGAAACAAAGCCACCACCACTACTGGAGCTGCCAGACTTTGTGGAGGGACAGGAGGAGGAGGAGGAGGAAGAGGAAGTAGGTGGGCAGGAGTAGTATCCAGACGGAGAGGGGGATGAAGAGGAGGAGAGGTGGAAATGCAGAGGGGGGTGGGAGACGTGGTGGAGGCTGTTGGAGGTGGAGGTCATAGCAGAACTGGTTTCTACCATCAGACCCACAGCACCTCCAGCCAGGCCGCGGCAAACCCCCGAGTCCTGGAGCGAGGATGAGCCGTCCATGTTGAGGCCGGGGAACAGGTTCTCCAGCCTCGCCCCCATCCCCACATTGAGCCCCGCGCTGAAGCCTGCACCCGCTGTCGGCAGGCCCGAGCCCAGCGGCTTAGTCCGGTCCTCCGTGCACAGCGGAGGGGGCCTGGGCTTACGCGGGGAGGCCAGGATGCGTGCTGGGTTTGAGACCGGGGAGAGCAGGGTCTGGGGGTAACTGGCCTGTGGGTGGTAGGGAGGCTGCGGGAGGCCGAAGGAGCAGGAGGGAGGGAGAGGAGGGGCTGGATCAGTCTGGACAGGTAGGACCTGGGCTGTGGGGCGACTGGAGCCCGCGGGGCAGCTGGAGTTCAGGATGAAGAGGCAGGAGCGGTCCTTCTCGGGACCCCCTCCTGCTGCATCTGGACCCGGAACACCTGTGACACAGATACATGGGGGCGTGCTGAGAGCTCACTTTAATGTGTGACTGAATACCAGAGAGAGGAAGGCAGGAATCACTAACAGACAGTGGAAATATGGAGGCACAGGTATATGACTTAAGCTGGTTTGCTAAGATCGGACATATTAAAGGATACAACTTGTAGATACAGCTGGTGGCTAATGTGTACATGTATATGTATATTATAACATGTGACAGACATGCAGTATCTTTAATTATGTAAATTCAAATATGTAAATTTATTCTGTTATGTTTATGTGAATATGTGTGTTTCAAAATGAGCCACTCCTCACATCAGCATAAATAAGATCCACTGCACACCTCTTATTTAAAAAGAAAATACATCACTTTTAAAGCTGGTTCGCCTTTTACTCCTCTTATTTCCTTCTTCCAAAACAGTGATGAAGAACACCAGGAGCAAATGCCAGGAGTTGAGTTTTCATTAAAACAAAATTATGACCGGTGTGTTCTCTGCATTCCAAATTAATCAGAGCACAAAAGGCCAAACTGCCTCCTAATTTATCGCTGGCTGACAAGCGATGCAGCATTTAAAACGCTATTTTTAAAATGTCTGGCGCAGTGCTCACTCCACATAAAACACACCGGGGTTACATCACATCACTTTGAGCAAACTGAATGGAGAACAATGAGGACAAAACATCTTCACCGATCTGTTTCAGCTGAATATTCTCTGGCCTGATAGAAAGCGTGTCGTTGACTACCGAGCCTGTTTGTAACCTTTACCGACAACGTTACCATCACTTCACCGTCTCTCCTCTGCTCTGCTCCGTGTGTGGAGGGGTTAATCCCACCTCAGTGAAACATGAGGGAAGAGGACATTAATGATGGATGATGGAAGGACACAAAAATGGGATAATAACAGGTATCTCTGATAACGTACGGAAACAAGGAAGGGCCATAACAATTTGATTTTATAAATGTCTGAATACCTCTTAGTGAAATTTAATCACAACTAAAAAAGAACATGAGCACGGAGTTATTTTTTTTAGGGCTGGATGATGAAGTTTGAATTTTTCGTCTTGAATTTTCATCATCTGACACAAAATCCAACACACACACAAACTGAATTTGTCTTTTGTTTTTACAGCGAATACGTGAATTTTCTGTCTGAATTTGTGCTTCAAACCCGTTGCACAAAATGGAATTACCAATGGAAAATTCAACACAACGTATTCAGTTACATTTCACATTTAGGCATTCAGATTTTTATTTGTTTTTGAATCTATATTCTAAAAATCTTTCTTTGTTTCCCTAATAATACAGCGGAAGTGTTGCTTGGGTCCAACAACTACATGTTTTACCAACAGGGGAAGCAGGGAGCTTTCTGCTCAGTCCACACTAACATCAATTTATTCTCATTATTTTGTGCATCAGTGGGAATTCACTGATTGAGAGTTAACATTAAAGCAAACAGGTAAATAATACAGTAGGGAATATCACTATCAGAGTTGCTTTTTCAGGATTATCGCTCTGTGACGATTCACTCGTCCTGTGAGGAAACTTACGCCTGTGAATGTCTCTGGTCCTGTCGAAGGTGGAGTCACAGCAGAGCGGTGTTCGGGGGGAGCAGGAGGAGCTGGAGTAGCCTGAGGACGAGCTGCTGTCTGTTGAGACGGGGTGATGGTGCGGCGCAGCGTCCACCTCCACTCGCAGCTCTCCTGAAATACATTTCAGTGCACCACAATCTTCAGCTGTTTTTGGACTGCCAGTTTAATTGTAAGTCACTTTCAAATGAACACCAGGTCAACTGGCAGCAAATGTTTATCAATTCAAAACACTGTAAACTTATTTGTCAATTAAGTCAAATGAGCAGAGACAGCCTGAGACAAACCGGCCGTGTCACCTGCAGTGGAGGTGGGATGTGCTGAGGGTCCCATGTGACTGGAAGGCGTCACCCTGGCGATGCCGCTGCAGGACCACTTCTCCATCTTCATCTCTCTGCTGGGGACACACACAGACAGAGAGGTCTGATACATGCTGTGGTTCATCCTGTTTCATGAACATGACACTTATTTCTACAAGCTAATTTTTAGCATAAATATATTGGGGCAAGTTGTTTTATAAGCTAGACTTCTGCTGTTTTAACAGGAAGGATGTTGTGATGCATGGTTCAAAAACCCTCTCTTCTAGACTGGAATGGAACAAGATATCCCGAGTGTCATAAAAACAAAAACTTTAAAGTTTTAAGTTTTAAGTTAGAAGCCTGTCCAGATGTTGAGAAAAGTTGAAAGGCGGCTCTTGTTCTCCTATCACCACCAGGGGGAGACATTTTCCGCTCAACATGTTCCTCGGCATCTCAACTGCTCTTCCAAAAACATCTGCAAACCTGTTACATGGCCACCACTGCTGGAACTTTCAATTTTCTGTGTCTTGTTTAAGCATACTCACACACAAACACACATGCTGCCACCTGCCTGATGGAAACCTGTTGATGCTGGGGATGGAAACACCATTATCACAGATAAGGAGAGCAGTTCACATGAGAGAAACGCAGAAATTCAGGTGTGCGTGCGTGAGTGGATGTGTTTGTGTAAGTAAGAGAGTCAGAGCATGTAGACGCATTTGTTTTCATGTCCACGTTTTTGTGTTTTTGCATGCGTTTCTGTTGGTTATCTCTGCATAAGTATATCTTATCTCTGTGGCCCACCTTCAGCCGGTTAACCATCGACACTGCCTGGACGTTCCTGCTGAATATTTACTGTCGAAATCAGCAGCTGAGCAGTCCGTCTGTTAATGGTTAATAGGACTAAGCATCTGCTAACTTCACAAAGATCTGCACTGTACAGGGTACTTTAATTATTCTAGTTTGTACAGATGAGATGATAAGCATGCTCTAATGTTGCAACATATATGACAACATATGCTCAACATGTATGTAGACTAATTTTCTACAATGTAAAGTCAGTAGTTATTTTCACTGAAGCTCTGGGGACAGCAACAGCATCACTTGCCAGCACATCAGCGACGCTGAATTCAGCACCTCCAACATTTGGGAATTTCATGTCAAGATTAGCGGACAGATTTGTGAGCACAGATTTTCCCTGAGCAATTTCTGAGTGATTTTCTGCACGCTCGGTTCAAAATCTGCCCTCGTGATTTTCTCCAGATGTTCTGGCAGATTCTGAGCATGTGAGAGGATGCATGCTAAGCCTCTCATGGCTCAAAAGGACACAGAGATGTCAGTCAGAAAGCAGAGTCTAACAGGATGACACTCCACTTCCAGGTCAAATCCCAAACGGTTTGCTCTCTGCGGAGTTTTCATATAAGGGAAACGTTTGGTCCTGTGTGCGTGCGTGTGTCCATGTGTGTGTCTGTCCACAAGCGGTGAACAACTGCTTCAGCTTGTCCCAAACAACATCTGGCGGAGATCTGGTGAGTGCACACTTCTAGTTGGTTTTGTTTTTGAACTTCGCTACAAACAAGTCATCGAGGGTCCATTCAGCTGTCAGCGACAGTTTCTTATTCATTCTACATACACAATTTTTTATTGGATTTTGTTCCATTAACAGTGGCTTTCAGAATGGTGGGATTTATCCATGATGGACTGACTCTTATTTACATTTCAATTACACCGTGATCACATGGAATACTGTATTCTGATTGGCCCGAGGCAGTGCCTTATTTTCAGGCAACTATACTCTAGTCTTTTTAGATCTCAGTGGTGCTTTCGTAGGCCATACGATACCACTGGACAGACTGGACAGCTGGGCTGGGCTCTCCTCGGGTACAGAGCTAAAGTGGTTTGTATCAGCTCTTCAGAACTATTCTGTCTCAAAGGGTAATTATGCATCTGAGAGGATCAACATGATGTGTGGGGGTTCCAAAGACTCCTTAGTCCTCTTTTATTTAATGTTTACATGCTTCCATTAGGCCACATTATACAAAACAACAAATATTAACAGAATTAAGCATCCAAATTTACTTTGCTCTTCCACCAAGCAACTGCACTGTCAGAGATCACCTCTGCTGGGCTGATTCAGACTCTCTCCAGCTGAATGCAGAAAAACTAAGACCTGAACTTGCTGAATGCTGAACGTTAGCCCTCATCTTGACTCTGTCTCTGAAAACTAAACAACCAAGTCAGAAATCCTGGTGCAATCTTGAACTCAAATCCACGGCTTTCTATTACAAAGTCTGCCTCCTACTGCATTAAAACCATAGCAAGGACCAGAGGATTTATGTCCAGGCGGGACTTAGAGAGACTAATTCAAGATTTCATTTCCAGCAGGTTAGATTACTTTGATGGATTTTTCTCAGGTCTCCCCTAAAAAAAAACCTCTCGAGACAACTTCGGCTAATTCAGAACGCAGCTGTGAGAGAAACCTGAACACATCACACCAGCTCTCAGGTCTGTCAGTGAGTGTAAAGCACTGCTGCTGGTCTATACATCTCTCAGTGGCTTAGGACCAGACAGCGTCTCTCACTGTCTGATACCATATGAACCCTCTCGGCCTCTCGGGTCACCAGGTACAGGGCCTGCTAACTTCTAACGTCCTTATTTTGTAATGTTTTTATTTCCTTTAAAATGGTTTATATTCGTTTAATTGCATTTAGTGTTTTTGATGCTGTTTTATTTCCTTTTTCTGGTTTTAATGCATTACTTAAAGCACCTTCAACAGCCTCTGTGTATGAAATGTGCTATACAAACAAACTTGCCTTGCCTTGCCTACACAGCTCTGAGGTAGGAGCCTCATCACCACTTTAGCCTGAAGGCTACTCAGCCCTCATGCGACCGGGCTGCGGTTTCTACTTTTTGAAGGAGTGAAAGAATCCTTCAACAGTTTGGGGAACATGTTGATTTGCTTTCTTGCTGAGAGTTAGACAAACACAGGGGTGCTGGTAGACATATCTCTGACCTCGACAGAGCCAAGCTTGCTGTCTCCCTCTGTACCGGTTTTATGCTAAGCTAAGATAATAAGCTCCTGGCTCAAGCTTCATGCTTAGCACACAGACAGGAAAGTGGTATTGATCTTGTCATCTAACTTTCTGCAAAAATATTTAAGTAAGTAAATGCTCATTCTAAGTTTGACATTCCTGTTCTGAAAAATCATTAGCCTATCAGCATCTGCATTGTGTGCATTAAAAACACCACAAAACACTGGATCAGTGACACCTGCAGCTTACTCTAATGACTTTTGTAGCTCCAGCTGAGTCTTGAGTTTCTTCTTTGCTCCTTGGGTCAGGTCGTACTTGTTCAGGTCTTCTTCTGTCAGCGCTAAAAACTGTAGGTGACACAGAGAAACAGATTTCAGACTAATAAACATGTGCAGGAAAAGCAGGCATGCTGGTTTATTCATGAGTGTAAAAAGCTTACACATGACCACCACTTGAAATACTGATTTCAGTAAGTTACCCAGTGTGCTTGTTTTCTGAAGACAGAGATCCTCAACTACATTTGTCCATTTCTAAGCAGGCACCCAAAACCCCAAAAACCCAAAATTCATTTAGGCCTAATTAGCCTATTGCTTTCTTACAAAATTGTTATTTTTATTAGCCTATTTCAGAGTCCTCCTAAAAATGTGGAAAATCCATAATGATAAATATACTTAAGTAGAAAATTCTCTCAGATCTCTGCCAAGGAGGCAGATCACTGAGAAGTTAATTAAACCAATTTTCTTCTTTTTCTTTTATTGGCTGAGAAGTTGTAGTTATTATGAGTCACACAGGGCTGCCAACGTTCACACACTGACAGTGAGACTCACTCCTCACACACTCTCACATCACGCGTCCATTTTCTCATGCAGGGAAATACAAATCTATAACTGACAACAACACAAAGAGAGGACAGACAAGGGCCAGCGGCTCTTCTGGCAGCAGCGTCTCTCCTCCTCCTCCTCTGTGACTTTAAGTGCCTGTTAACTTTAAACTGTATGAAGAAATAACTCTTAAATGGACAAATTACAGGATACAATCTAAAGTCGACCCACCTCCTCCATGGTGAGCTGTTTGAAGACGGGGTAATACTTGTGGAGCCGAAGCCGGCGGAGCCAGTCCAGGATGCCGTTCTGCTCTGGAGCGTTGGGCTGAGACTGGCATGCTGCCTGTGTATGGGGCTGGGATCTGGACTGGGAGTGGGACTGTGGGTATGATAGGGACTGGGAATGTGAGTGGGATGTTGGCTGGGAATGGGACAGGTGCAGGGACTGAGGCTGGGCGCTGGACTGACTGCTGGTTTGCGGATGAAGGTGGTGCTGGGGGTGCTGCTGGGGCTGAGAGTACGAGTGCGGCTGACTGTGCTGGGGGTGTGGCTGGGAGGAGGGATCGCCTCCGACGGCCATGGAGCATTGGGTGGGCAGGGCTGGCACAGGGGGAGGGAGCGAGGACAGCTTGGGGGAGTGCTGGGGAGGAGGAATGGAGGGAGGAAGAGGCGGAGGGAGGGAGGAGAGGTGAGGAGAAGGGCGAGTCAAGACAGAGCTGTGGGTGCTGACAACGGGCTTGACGCTGGCCACTCTGTATACCGCCCTGAGAAAGGAGAGACAGTCTGAGGGGGCACACGTGATGATGACGATGATGAAGGATGGAAGACAGAGAGAGAAAAAATCTTACCTGCTTGTTCCTTTGTACTGAAGCATACAGCCAAGATCTGAAAGACAGAGAGGAAGCAAACAAAATAAAATCTGTATCAAAGTAAGCTAACAGTGAGTCATCAGAAGAGGTTTGCATTTCCTCACGATAACATAAACAACAAACAGTAATGAGAAAAGTGCCATTTATGCAGGAGTCAGCATCAGAAATGGTGTAGATTTGACTGAATACGCTCTTTAACTGTAAATATCACGTGAAGTCTACAGACCTCAGTAAATCTTACATCCGCACAAGGCAAAGCGATCAGGACTGTGACTGTATTTCACTGCATCAGTTTACTGCTTCTGCCGTGTTTCCACCACACGTGGAGGTTTACAGTTTTACAATTGGTAACACACGTTTCTATGTCGCTTCTTCAAAATTCTCCACACGGGCAGGACAGCAGAGGTCAATGTGAGGCTAAACTGTGGATCGCTTTTCGTTGCTTTCACACAAAATGCATTCAGTGATCACATCTTTCAAAATCAAACTGTGCTCTCACTCAAACTCAGCCAACAAACACTGCATGTTTATTACTTGTATGCTTGATGACCTCTATGATAGACTTGTTCCAGGTGTAATTATATGGGGCGATGCGGCGTTTCTCCACCTCTTCCAGTCACAGAGCGGTTCACAGCCCTTCCCAGCCCTTACTCTGCATTCAACCCAACAGAGGAACTCTTTTCCCCACGGTGGAGGAAGGTTCATGACCACCAGCCACATGATCAGATGTCCCACATGGATGTAATGAATGCTGGATGTCGTATCTGTTACATTGACAGCGATGTGTGCTCTTAGTGATGCACACTGAAACTTAAGGTGTCTGTGTTCTGAGGAGTGTTTCACATTTTGTATCGAGGTAAAGATAGCTTTTTGAGTAGGAGGGTAAGTATTTGGCCAGTTATTCTGGCACTGAGCATTAAAAGCTGGGCACACTGAAACACTGTCTTAAAAATGGTTTTAAAAAAAGGTACAAAGAAGGATGTGCCACAGGGATGACTTGAACCATCATGGATCTTGTCTAGCTGCGTATGTTGATTACGTAGGAAGGGGTCTCGGCGATAATAAAATCTGGTTGCTATTATTTCATTATATTAAAGGTACCCTGTGGAATTACTGATCACTAGTAGCACTACAGATCAGTGTTTTATGATTGAGTCCCTCTTTTATTTGGAAAGGAAATGCACGTAACACGATTTGTTACATCTCAAGGACACAGAATGAGTTTTGGTGTTTTTTGGAAACAATGAATGTAAACATTTTGTTTGCAAGAACATTTCACAGGGTACCTTTAATATTTGGATATTATTGGGATTGCACTGTTGGTGATTTGAATATATGATGGAATAATGTCTTCTTCTGTTATAGTAATGTCTGCTCACAGTGGTGTACTGGGCATAATCAATCCTACTTTATTATTTCTGCCCTGATAAAGGCCTGTCAGGTCAAAACCACAGTATACATTGTTTTTTATCATTTAGCATTTATAATTTCAAGTTAAAATGCAAAGACACTGTGTTGCTTACTGCAACATGTGAATTTGAAATGGCGTGGGGTTTCTGCATGACAAAAACAGAATGAATCGGCCATAATTGCAGTCTTTTAAGGTTTAGCACTTCATCAACTTATTAAGAACTTGCAAACCTGGTCAGGCAACATTTTGTTCTTGTCTGAAAGCAAAGTCTTCTGTGTTTTTATCGAGATAAGCCCATTGACTAGAAGCACACATGCAGTGACCCGACGGTTCAGGGCAATAAATGTGATATTACAGCCTAATATTAAGCTTATGAAGAATGGACTGTGATATGTTGTGGTCGAGGGCAGAGCTCTGTGCGCTTGTGGAGGCAAATTAGAGCAGAGTCAGACACATTCATATTAGCCTTGTTCCCTGGGGTCTCCAGTGAGTCTGGCACACACACACACACACACACCAACACACACCGAGGCAGAAACACATGCAAAAAGCACAAACACACACAGATACACACTGCACTGACGGCTATAAATACTCTTTGGGATGAAGTCACACTCAGAGAATCAACGACACACACACACACACACACACACACACACACACACACACACACACACACACACACACACACACACACACACACACACCTACATGAGGTCACCACACTCGATGCTTCCCAACACAAACATACCACCCTGAATTCCCACACCAGACTAAAATAGACCCCGTCCGCTCCGTCCAACACCTCCGAAACACAAACTGAAAATCCTGCCTGCAGTCTCACCTCTCTCACCTCTTCCACTACCAACCAAGACCAACACTCACGGCCTTGTCCTTTCCATTACCTCTTTTTTCACTTGCCTCTTTCTCTCAACTCCAATGCCAAAACCCAGTCTTGATATCTTTTATCTTGCGCAGACCCCCCTTGGCACCTTCACTGCCTGCATCTAAGAATAGGAATCTCCTATTTTATATCCCTGCTGCCCCCTGTAAAGACTGGTTTTACAGACTCTGCTGCCACATACTCATGATATCTGCAGTCTAATCCCATCTGCAACACCTTTCTCAGCATTTTGTTTTTAAAAAGAAACAAACAAATAAAAATCCAAACTCATAAAAGGACATTCATTGATAATAAAACAAAAAAAAGACTTACTAGAGGTGGAGGTGATCGGGCAGGTCGGGGCTACAGGAGCAGTGGGAAGGGAGGAGGGCAACGGAGGGAGGGAGGCAGGACAGTTGGGTGAGAGAGGCCTGGTGGAGGTGAAGAACAGCTGGACACAGTGGTGCTGGAGGACATGGCAGGGCAGCGCTGTCAGACACCTGGGTGCGGGCAGAGAGACAGGACAGCAGGGGGACAGACAGGAAGTCAGACAGACAGAGGGAAGCCAAATAAAGTCAAGTGGATTTGAGATGTTCAGAGGATGGATAAGAAAAAGACTCCACATCTGCACTTCTTGTCTCTACTTTACTGGCCAGACAGCTAACAAGCAAACAAAGTGATATTCACGAGCAGCTGCTGCTGGCCAAATGACAGAATTTACTAGATACAGCATGTATGCGATTTTGCAAATATGACGTGTTTATAACTAAGGAGTTTGTGACCACCAGTGGCGCTATGGAGCAATGTTATCTTGTGCTTGTGTACAGGGGTGCGCACACACACACACGCACACGCACAAGTGCATGGCGAAGGCAGTAACACACCAAGAAATGTTGAAATGCACCAACAAAACATAGTGAGTAAGAAGACTGTAAGCAAGCAAGCATAGATGTAAACAGCACTGGATTGAAATTATTCCAAAAATCTGCTTTGCAAATGCTTTATAAGGGACAGTGAGTAAGAACTTCATCTGTGGCAGGTAGCCAAATTGTCTGATGAGCCCTTATTTCCTGAAAGAGCTCAATTAAATTGGCTTATTTTTCTCTGCTGGAGCTCACCTCGCCAGGATAGGACAGAAACAACATTTTCCAAGGACAACAATAAACAGGAAGATCTGTGGGACTAACCTGGGGTCCAGCTCTAAGGACTGAGGGGGGAATTTCTCCACGTCTTCGTCAGGAAATGCTTGTGACAGCTGGGGGAGAAAAGGTCAACAATTAAGACAAAAACACATATTAAATTAAGCACATTGCATCATCACACTTCTATGTTGATGATGCCAAGCTATACATCCCTATAATCCTACCAGCCTGAGGTTATTATTATCAGTGAATGAAAGTGTGTCCTGACCTGGGACAGCAGCTCTGTCACCTCCTGCTGAGTCCTGACGACGGATGACACAAAACCATCCGACCAGCTGGCCTGGAGTGAGGAGTGAAAAGGAGGAAGGATGAGGAGGAGGGGAAGGAGGAGGTGATGGAGCAGAAAACCAGGTGGGAGAAGGGGGTAAAAACATGAAGAGATGAAGAGAGGAAATTTGGAGAAATGAGCAGGGGTCGACAGCATGTGTTCTTCTGTGTTTACACTGGACCCACCTCAAACACATATTCACTGGAGTCTTCAGACTTGTGTGTCACTCCTCTCAGCACCACCCTCTCAATCACCACTGAAAGTAGCACAGATCGTTTCACAGATGATTAACCACACGTCACATGATCGAGACAGTTGTTTTAGCATATCATTTAGGGCTGATTAGTTTAAATGGCCTGGAGGAATTTAAACCACTCTCCTGAGTAATAAAACATGGGGACAAAACCAGAAACTACAAGTGAAGCAGTTTAATCGTGTCATCGGGTGTAACTGCACCGAGCGGGATGTGAACTGGCCAGTCGCCTGCACTGTTTATGCTTCATCTCAGCTCAAAACGACTGCAGAGCACAGTGTGTGCAAAATGTTTGGTGGGTTTGTTGACCATCCTCAGTGACTCCATGTTGATTTCTTCTCCAGGTGCTGAGATTTCATTCCTGTATTATGTTGCTAAAAAACTTTCCTTCCCCAACTACATGCATCTTGACTGGTGAAAGGTAGAGGACAGCATCACTACACAGCGTGTCCTGCACCGCAGAATAACACACACGTTGTGTAATACAGTGCAGCCAACATGGAGCAAACATGCAACATGAAATTAGGCATGTGTTTGTTAGTTCGAAACAGCTGCGGCTAGCACTGACCACTTCCATTATTCTGAGTTAAAAATCATCTAAAGGGACAGGGGTCTCAAGTTTGGGCTTGGCCTGCGGGGCCTTCCAGGACGAAGAAATAGAAAAGACTCGCTTTGGCAGCCTCTGATCCAATAAAAGACACTTTAAACTGAGGCTTTTTGTGCAACCTAAGTTTATGACTGCTTTGCAAATATAAAGAGATTTGGCTTAAGTAGGAAATCTGCCTGAGAGTCTTATAGATCGAGATGTGAGAGTGTAGACGCTTGCTCGACAGCACTGATAGGTCCTGAGGCTAGACTTAGTGACATACCTTAGGGCTGAAGGGTACAGGGGATCAAGTTTGGACAAGGTGGACGGTGAGGCAAACCTATAAATAGTATAACCAGTCGATCTGAGTCAGAAAGAGGCCAGCAACCAAGTTTTTTGCCACGGAAAAACAGGACTTCAGCCTGGACGGACAGCCCAGTGTGAATTTTAATTTCTTTGCTAAATATGCATGATGTCAATATGATATTTAAAATTTAGACTTCTGTCTAACCAAATTCCCAGGTATCAACAGGCTTAATATAAATACCATCAAGAATATTGATGGAAAGACTTCGAACCTTCGTTCTCTCAGGAGAAAAAACTCATAGTTTTAGTTTTGATTGAAGCATTTAAATTGCATAAAATTCTTTCAAAATGTGTTAAGATGCTGCTCATGACAAAAGCTAAGACGCAACACACGGACACACACTCAGCTGCTAACCTGCCGCCATCTCGTTCCTTTGCGTTGTCTGGTTCCTTTTTTTACTTTGGACTTTTTTCCTTTTTCAGAAAATGTATTATATCACAATACATAGCAAGACCATACCATGAAATGACATAAACAAGGATAAATGAATTGAACCATGCTGCTCACTTTCACAACATCAGTTAAGTGAAGGAATAACTGACATAATGACACTTTTTGCTATCCTCTTCCAATTATTGTCTTTCATCTCCCCACATACTCAAACACATTCCATACAACAGCTCGATGTGAGCATTTCTCAATATATAACCCAGAAAAACACATTGTCTTCCTTCAGCTTTCTTTCAGCAGCCTCAACTACTACTCACAGCTTCCTCTTTTCTTGCTAATTCAAGTCTCTTGTTACACCTCTAGTTTCATCGATGATTGAGACAAATGAACCAAGCTAATCCGAAAGATCTAAGCGCTCCTTATCTTGCTCCTCCATTTATCCTTGAAGATTAGCCAACTACCCTCAGCACTGTGAACCATCTGATACTAATCAGCACTTAGAGACTCTCTACACTCACGGTCCAGCAGTAACTGACTGAACATTTTGTCCATTAGTTGAGGCTAAACTCTTGGCAATAACTCTACCATGTTCTGTATATATGCACTCTAATTTTCCATCTGGACAGAAACTCTGTCCTGGCTGTTGTGCCAAAGCCCTCCCCACAGCTGCTACTGTACAGCTCATTCAGGATCGTGCTCCCCACTTGGGATTCAACCTCCACCGATTTGTCTGGTCCAACCTGTAACCTGCCCACCAGCTGCCTGCAGCTATTTGTGTCAGATTTAAAACGCCGGTGCTGTCCTTTAAGACTATTCACCTCCGAGTAACCATCCAGCCCTCAGTTCTGGCACCAAAACCTGCCTCCCGTGGTTCTGTTCCTGCAGTGACATTTCCACTCCTGACACGCCAAATTATCGAATGATGTTTGCAACATTCTCGGAGCCTTTCTTCTCCCTGTTTCCATGACAACGACATGACATGCCTCGCGC
>JAPZEA010000023.1:5191099-5202374 GCA_029783685.1 Heniochus monoceros | reverse complement strand
TAATGACTATCATGATCCTGTGACTGTTCCTCTCTTGTCGCCGTGAGGTTCACTTTTGTGGCTCTGAATGAAATGTCACGACTGTTGGATGACTTGCCGTAAGGTTTACTAAAGACATTTGTGGCCCCCAGAAGACTAACTGAATTAACCTTTATCTCCCTTTATCTACCATCAGGTCAAAATCAGAATTCATACAAATACTTTGGTTAATAACCAAATATCTGCAACACTAATGTCACTCCTATCAGCTTCAACTGCACTTTGTATGGAGTGCTAATTAGCAGATCTCAGCCTGCTAACATGCTAAACTAAGAAAGTAAACATGATAAACATTATACCAGCTTGGCATCAGCATGTCAGCAATGTCATAGTGAGCATGATACCATGCTGACTTACATCTCATGTGGAGTGCAAGAATAAAGTGAAGTGTGAATCTTTTGTTCTGCAGTGTATATAGATGACAGGAGTAATTAAGCTGGCATGGTACATGTAAGAGGGGAAATCGAGGGTGAAGACAAGGATTTTATGTCTCTACTCTTCCTGGTGAATTATTACAACATTGTAATTCGTTTTCTAAATCACTGTTTCTTGGGACTTGTTACTTGTGTCCTGCTGTCCTCCTCCGTCCCTCTAACCTTTAACTCATCCCTTAAGACTGCATGGCCTGAATTGAAGGCCTCCAAATACACAGCGTGTCCTCGAGTAGCTGAAGCGAGGGGTGATGGTAGGGACGAAAGAGAAGATGAGGAGGAAGAAGACTCCCATGTAGAAAATTAGAGTAAGGATTGAGAATCATTTTCCAAGCCTGACCTGATGCAATCCCCTGCCTCTGCACAAGTGTGTGTGTGTGTGTGTGTGCGGTCAAGGCACGGCAGAGGAAGGGATGACCTGAGAAGACCTCCCGACAAAGTCCTCCTACTGTACATCTGTCACGTCTGTAACTGTCATCGGCCTGTCAATCATTCTCCGGTCCTTTTCATACAGGACAGTTCTCAGTCACTCTCAAATACTGCTCCATGACAGGTACTCTGTGGTTCGCACATCCTCACCTACAGAACACACACTCAAACCAACCCCCAAAACACCCACAATGCATCTGTCCATGTGTCTCTCCTCCCTCTTACCTCCATCTGAGTACGTCTCTGTTCCGTATCCGTCCTGGAGCCCGTTGTTCCATGTCCCCTCGTACTTTCCGCTCGTCCCTGTGCTCTCCCGCAGGCCGTAGCGCCCCTTAAAGCCATGCGTCCACTCGCCCTTGTACACCCAGCGGCCTTTATTCTCGACGCCCACGCCGTGTCTCTTGCCCTGAGCCCAGGTGCCCTGGTAGGTGTTCCCGCTGGGCCAAGTGTAGACACCCAGCAGCTCGAAACCGTGGGCCCAGGACCCACAGTACTCTCCCTGGCCCTTGGGTCCCGTGCAGATCCCGTGGCCGTGTGCCTTGCCCTCCTCCCACCCTCCGCAGTATGACCCCCCATCGTCAAAGTTGAACCTGCCGCCAGTGGACATGCATGAAACAGGTCTTGGCAATTCCCCTGAAGCCTCAACAAAAAGAAAAAGAAAAGAAAAAGAAAAGAAAGGGAGGAAAAATGAGGACAGGTTGGTGCTACAACCAATCCATGGAGCTGAGTTTGGAGGACGGAGAGGTCAGGGGTGAGGAGGAGGAGAGAGTGGGAGGGAGAGGGAGAGAACTCCCACACAAATCAAGCAACGCCACCCCTTTATTTCAGCCGGTTTGGAGAAGAGAAGGAAGAAACGAGGTGAACAACAAAACTTGGCCCCTCACAGAGGTGTCAGGGGTCTCCCGGAGTGGTGGGAAAGGGCGACGCTGTTCACACCATCCTCTTGGTGGGCTCTTTGTAGCACCGGCTAGCACTTTCCAGCTCCTCTGTGGTGGATGCAGGTGAGAGAGGAGGAGAGTGGGCCCAGAGCTTCCATTATCCTCTCTCAGCAGGAGTTTAAACCATCAGGCAGCTCCACCGGTCCTGCCATCGGCCTGCCTACACAGTCTACGACACACACAACTCTTCCTCCTACTCCTCTCCTGCCTTCCGCTCAGGCCCCCGCGTTCAGTCGCCTCCTACCTGATGATGCCTCCACCTCTCTGGGGTGTAGAGCCGAGAAGTCTCCCCGGTGGCAGCCCTTCAAACCTCCAAGCCTCCAACATAGAAGCCACCCTTAGACTCCCTGATCAGCACCGCGGCCCAAACTGGAGCTGTGACATGTTGTAAGATGAAGAAAAAAGGAAAAAAAAAAGACCCTCCACAGCAGAAATTGTTTTTTTCTTCGAGCCCACTCCTGATGATCATACAAAACAAAGACCATTTAAAGTCAGAATCTGTAGCTCACTTCAGGCTTCACCATACTCTTCTTATTCTCAGCCCTCACACACACGCACACACACACTGTGGCTGGTCGCACAGCGAGGCAACACACACATGCATAGAGAGAGGGAGAGACAGAAAAATGGGGAAACACAGAAGGTAATCTGCTTGGTTGCCTTCTTTTTTGTCTGTCCTGTCTTGCTGGAGAGCAGCAATGCAGTCTCCTGCTTTATGCAGGCACACACTATATGCAGGCACACACACTCTTTCTGACAGCAAGTGCGCACACACAGACAATGAAAATAAACAACTGAATTGATTAATTTCTCCTCCTCTATTCCCCCTCTCCCTCTCCCTCTCAGTCTGTCTGTAGGTCTTTAATCCACTGCGTCCATAAGTGGTTTATCTTCTGCGTGGGTTGCCTTCAGGTTGCCTGCTTGATGAAAGAACATCCATCTATATGATCCTGTTGTGGTGCTTCAGCATCTCCTGCTTCTCTCCATGTTTCCCTATGGAGCGCCGGCTGACGCACAGCCTGCCTTCCTGCCTGCTGCCTCGGTCTTACAGGCTCTCCTCCTACGGCTGGATCTCAGTAACTCTCTCTCTCCCCTGATCTGTGTGTGTGTATATGTCTCCCTCAGAAAATCTGCTCATTAGAGAGGACTGTTCCAATGCAGCCAAGCACCCCCCTCCCCTCCCTCCCCCGCTCAATAGCACACTCCAGCTCAGCTCTTAAAGAGACACACACTCCGCACAGAGACGAGCTTCCCTCTTCCTCCCTCACCTGTGGCTTTGTATCGTTTGCTCACCGCTTGTCTTCTCTTTCGGCATCTTGTCTCAGTCTCTGTTGGCTGGCGTGATCTGGGAGTCTAAAGATGACTGCAGTGGTAGTGACACATATTTCCAGTCAGCAGACAGGTGAACCTTAAAGGAATAGCTCAACATTTTGCAAAATACACCTACTGGCTTTCTCGCTGAGAGTTAGATGTGAAGATTGATGCCACGCTCATGCCTGTTTGGTAAATATGACGCAGTACAGCCAGCAGCTGGTTAGCTTAGCTTAGCACAGAGTGTTGGGTGACTCAATTAAAGAAAAACGCAAAACTCAATCTTTTTTCTTTTCTTTTTTTTTTTGGTAAACTAATGTTTTAATATAATACCAATTCTTCTGGTCACAGTCTATAGTGGTAATGGCAACAGCAGTTCTTCCACCTTTGTAGTTAAACAAATTCTGTGAAAAACACATGATATCGCCTTGTGCTCCATGGCCCTCAAGTAGGAGATAACATCATATTCACTCTGATTTGGAAAACACTGACCAATTAAGACAGAAAAAAAAACAGAAATGAACCCTCACAGTGTTGAGAGTTTGGAGTAGTTAGCAAAGAGACTGAGAGTAGTAGTATTGTACAAATCTGGACAAAAGCAAATTTTCACCCAGCGATATTACTGAAGATTGCAAATTTCCCACTGAATCCTGCAGTCTGTGTTTATTCTCCCCAAACAGCCAGTGTACCTACTGCACAGGTGTTAGCTGGAAGTTAGCTTGCAACACTGACAGCAGGTATGATAGCATACCTGGGTGTGTGTTTGTGTTCAGCTCAGCCTCTGACAGACCTCTGGACTCACCACCAAGAATTTCAGTTCTTTCTGTTATTTTTCTCCAGTCTTTCTCCTTTTCTTCCTCTCATCTGTGTACACGAGGATCTAATAGATTTGTAAAAGCTGGGGAAAAGCAGACATTCTTTGCTCAGGTTGAAACATTTTCAGCTTCTGTCGACGTGTCTTCGCTTTAGTTAACATAACCCTGGGTGAATCTGTGACAAATTGCGCCCCCTTATGTCTTTAGCAATTATGCTAACATTTCCGAAGCCCATTGACTTTGAATGCAATTGCATCGCCTCTACAATTCACCACAGGTGACACAGGACATACCTTAAGGGTTATGGGCAAATCTAAAACCTCTCCACCACTCACATATGTCCCCTATCCTGCCACTCAGCAGGAGTCCGCTGCATCTGCAATAATGTTAGCTTTACGCTAGTATAACTTCACAGAAGAAAATAGTTTTGATAATATTAATAAATACAGCAGTGGAGCTCTTGGCTATCATAGAAGATGGAGACTCAGGCGGACAGACTCACTGTAAATGTTTCCCATGCAGGACAAAAAATAACGTTTGGTGCTTCAGCTCACTCTACTGATCTGTTCTGTTAGAATGATGACTGAAACACGCAGGTGAAACATGTCCAGTGTAGACATAGGCTATGTAGTCATGCAGAAAAGCATTGAAGATTTACATTTAAAACTTTTTACGTTGACATCTCTCTCAAGAAACAGTGTTCCTGTTGCACTGCATGTACTCCATAGAGCTCACTGTGTTTATGGGAACATCTTTTTTTTGTTGTTTTGTTTAGGAGTGAGTAGTTCCACCTGTAGTTGTTTCTGGACAGAAAAAAATAACAGTGTGCCATATTTGCTTCTACCTGCATGTGCAAAACTGTAGGCTCAAGTCTGCAGCACTTCCAGCTGTTAACCTCTTTTTTTCCAGGCAACAATTCCATACGGTTGGACCGATTCTAAATAAAAAGCTTTCTATCATCAGATATTTGTACTAGTTAGTTCATATTGCATGTCCATTAATTAAGTCTGATATTAATTTAAATAATATAAGATTATGCAGCAGGTGCCAGTTACCCCAAAGGTATTTAATGCTGAAGTTGTCATTTCATTATTAGCACGGAAGAGAAAGGAAGATATCTGAGGAAACCACGTTGTTAATGATGCTCTGTACACAGTGATTACCCTCTGAGGAATCAACAGGAAGATTGATTAGCTGATATAGATACTACCAGAAATATGATGCTTCAGAGAAACCCAAGCTTAAGTGTAAAATGGAATTTATTTACTTATAGCACTTTGTTTTGAGGGTAAGAAATCGGTTTCTGTGGTCTCTAAGAAGACTGACTGATTGCACCACTGAACATGATTCAGATTTTTAAATTTAGGCTATTAAGGTCAGCTAATACACAGCCTATTATTGGAGTTCAATGAGGAGCTTTGCCTTAACAGTTGAGGGTTGAAGGGCAAATCATAACATCAGGCAGAAAATGGAGACATTGACAGCTGAAACACATCACAAAACACAAGTTGTTTAACCAACACTGAGTTTTACTTGAATTAAAAACCAAAATGCCATTTTCTTCCAGGGCTGTGATTGGCTTGCAGCATTGCTGCAATGCAACACTGAAGAAAAGCAAAGCTGAGAGCCAGATGTGTGTGGTTTTTCATTTTTTCTTTGCAATTCAGCATCATTTCCAGTTGACACTGACTTACGGTTTGTGCTGTGTTTCAGCTGCCAATGTCTGCACAAATGGGCATGCCATGGATGTATTAAGAAAACTGGATGTTCCCAGATGGTGCCCCATTACTTCTAATACAAGTTGTTAACTGGGTGCATATGCCAGAAAGGTTTTCACATTTTTTGACCAATGGAGCATAAGCATTTAGAGTGCTTCCTGCTGGCTCCATGAACATGTGACTGGCACAAATACATCATGCTGACTTTAATTTTTATTGGACTTTTGGTTCAAATTTTGATAATAAAGAGTCATATCTGAGGGTTTCCAGCACTCAGAAAAATGTATTCACTGATTTACATTTGCAAACATTGTGTATGGCATCAAATTGCATCATGTGGCCACTACGCCAAAATCGCCTTAGCCCTGCATTAAACAGCACAGAGGGCTGTGTGTTGTAAGGTGCCACTAAGACAGTGGAATACTATGCAGGAAGTCCAGTTTGAGTTACAGATTAATGCATTTATAGGCTTATCACCTGCAATAACACGACAGTTTGTAATAGTCACAGACAGGATATTACAACTCCAGAACGGTGGAAACTTTTTCTTATTTTTCATCATGACGATCGCAAGGTAAACAGTAGACATCCATTGTTCACGTCATAAACTAATCCACCAGGAGTGAGTGCTCCTTCAAATGAAGCTGAGTGCTGAGTTTTTCAGGCAGGGTTCAAGTTGGCGTGAATGCAGAATTACAGCCCACCAATGTGCAGGCAGTGGAGATGAACTTTAATTAGATCTTTTTATAAGTTTTTTATAAGTTTATAAGTGTTGGCAGAGACAGAAGTAGTACATTTTCCATTTGGAAACACAAGTTGATAACAGTTGATTTATCATTTAAGTGCCTCGTTCAAGACAGTGTTGTTTGAGGGAGGAGGAGTGAACAGCCTCACCCTCTACCCTGGACGTACTTATTTGAGTCTGTCGTGCTAATATGGATCACTTGGCAGATGCTCATATCTCAGTGTGGGCAGAAAGGAAACAGCAGGTGATATAAACTCTGTTCTGTGGAGTTCCACAGGGTTCAATCCTTGGTCCCATCCTTTTCTCACTTTACATGTTACCTCTCGGCAACCTGGGTGGCCAGTTCAATTGCATCACTCACCACTGCTACACTGATAATATGCAGATGATATGCATATGGGTAATATAGGTATGCTCCATGACTGCCTGGCTGCTATTACAGAATGGATGTCACTTAATTTCCTTCAAATAAACTCAGACAAAACTGAGGTTCTTCTTATTGGTAAGTTTGCGTCTGAAGTGAAACCCTTTAGCTGGGTGTAATCTTTCGCCAAAATCTGAATTTTGACCCACACATAAACAAGCTTGTGCAATCCTGCTTTGTCCAACTGAGGAACATTGCAAAAATCAATTCAATGCTATCGACCAGAGAGACCGTACCCCAGTTTTTTCACACCTTAACGATGGGACGGAGGATCTACTGCAATGCTCTTTCTCCTGTCTCAGTCAAGCAGCGCTGTCCCGCCTGCAGCTTGAGTAAAACGCTGCAGCCAGGCTGCTAACAATACCAACTGTAGATCCCGCATCACACCAATCCTTGCATCCCCTCATTGGCTCCCCATACAGCGTAGAATTGATTTCAAGATACTACTTATCACATTTGGCCCTACATGGTCTCACCTCTTCATATATTTCGAGCTTGTGACTCTCTATTCCACCCCTAGGCCACTCAGATCATCCAACCAAGGTCAAAAGACCAAATCCAAGGGTGATTGTGCTTTTGCCGGGAGGGCCCCATCCCTCTGGAACATTTTCCAGCCCTCTGTTGATCAGATGAGTGTGCAAATGGCTTTAAAATACTTCAAAACCCAACCCAACCCATTTACTGACTGGCTTTCCCTGTAACAGGGCTGTAATTTATTTTCATGTATAATGTTTTATATGTATGCTGTTTGTTTTTTTGTATTTGTATCCTGTGCAGCACTTTGTAACTTTGTTTTGAAAGGTGCTATATAAATAAAACTACTAACCAATGTTACTAGAACTACTATTTCAGATTAACTGGCCTCAGGCTACTCTTTTTGTCTGTGCCCTCCTACCTGTCCCTAACTATCCTCTAATCCTTCCTTCTCAGGTCACAAAGTCTCTTCGTCTCTTACTCTTCTTCCCATGTGTTCCTTTCCCTATTCCTCCCTATAGCTGCCCTGTTGCTGTTGTTGTCCTTGTCCTTCTGTCTGCCAGTGTCTGAGAGAGTTAAGCCAATTCCAGCCCAGATTACAGTAATAAAATCACTGTGAGGCTGGGGATTAAGGCTTAGGCCTCTAAACACACTGGTAGTAGAGAGAGACAGAGAGACAGAGAGAGAGAGAGGAAGAGGGGGTGGGAGGTGAAGGAGGACGTGACAGAGAAGGTGAGCAGGTGAATGAGCGGGAAGGCTGGGGGAGGAGGCACCGTTAGCGTGATTTCCTGACTACAACAAGGGGATTAGGATTTAGAGAAGTTAGTAGCACAAGTGTCTGGGCTCTCAAATCCATGGCATCATCTGAGGAAGAGCCAATGGAGCTAAAACGGCACTGACACAATCATGAATAATGGTTACTGGGTGATTACATAATGTAAAAAGCAAAGCATGTGTGGAATTACATAAACGTATGTATGAAAGGCCTCAATTAAAACTTTAACTAACTACCACACAAAAGTTAAGTTTGTATATATATATATATATATATATATAGTCATAGTCATAGTCATCAGTGTTGTTATGTTTAAATTAAATCAGTAAAAAAAGAACATATTCAAGAGGATTTAACAAGATTACAGAATTTATCCAGCAGCAGTAACTTTCATAGCATTTCATCCCACTACATCCCACCCAAAATGGCATTTGTGTTGTGTTTTTTTGATGCAGAACCGTCTCCACTCTGATCCATGTGCACTGTGGTGTTCCTGACAGCACCTACAGTGGCAGAGAGCAGGTCGACCAGCAGCATCCCTGCTCAATTTAGTTTTTATTTTTTGGGATTTCTGGTGAAGTGAGAGGCATGTAGCAGTGAGCGGCAGCATGATTTCAGCATCAGCATGTTTTCCAAACCATTTGAAGGCAAGGTGTTTATGGTGTGTTCCGAACAGCACAAGCAAAGGCGGGATCAAGAGCCTGACATCACAGAGAGGAGCGAGACATGATAATTGTCAAGGACGTGCACAGGGCCGGGATAAAGCTGCCAAAGCAACAGCCCATTTGCCCTCGTTGCCTGAGCTGCCCCACTGGAGAAAAAAAAAAGTTTTACTTTTGCTGTTGAGGCTGCATAAACACGAGCAGCCCATATTTGCTAAAGGTAAACCAAATTAAATCGGCATATCATTCAAATCTCTTCAAAGCACTATCACCATTTAAGCCATTGACTGAGCTCGACAAAGCTTTATGTAGCATATTTCATACAAAAAGATGCATATGGTAAAATGTGTTTGCAAACTGCTGATAACTTACACATTCCGCAGACACGGAGCTACGGTCATTTGGAGTCATGCTTCTGGCCTCACTATACATGTAAGTATAATATTCCCATCGCATCTAAATCCTTTGAGCTCTGTGTTGGTGTCCACCAACTACCGAGGGAAATAACTGGCTCTTCAGCTCCTAAATGCTCCAACATGTTCACCTGCTAGTTGCCACATCTGCCTTTCTTGTGTTTGGTGCTGGGCAGGTAGTGTGCAGTGGGTATATTGGGAAAAAACTGCCCGTTGTGTCTGGAAAGAACACTTAATGAGTGGTGAAAGCAAACCAAAACGAAACGCTGAGGACAACTGCAGAGTCATGATAATTCTCTGTGGGTTCATCACTACAAGCTGCTGATTTCACACTGCATGTAGTCATTTGATCCATCGTTAATATGGAAATACTGATTACTGGTGCTTTAAAGAAAGAAAATAGAAATGCTTTTTAATCAGAGAATATGTGTTTAAGGTTTTCACTACTTTGTGTGTGCACGTGTAAGTAATATGTCATGGTTTTCCTAAATACGCGTGAGCATCACGGTGTGAATTCTGGCCTATATGACACCTCATACACTCCAGGGTAGACACATGTCCTAACAGGCACCTCCATGTTGGATCAGACAATAACAGTAAAGTTAAAGAAAATGCACAGCAACTGCAAGATCTGAGATAAAATGTTGTTTTTCTCTTCTTTGTTATTCATTCATGATATCCTGGCAGCCAAAAGTGATTCAGTTCTTCTACATAAAGAGACTTTATTAATACAAAACAATAATTTATATAATGTACACCACGTTAAGAAAAAGCTAGAAACACCCCCCCACCCCAACTCAAAGTGATGAACCGTATTCTACAAGTTTCTCTCACACACACACACACACACACACACACACACACACACACACACACACACACACACACACACACACGCGCGCGCGCGCACACACACAGTCAGTGGGATGGCTGTTTTGAGATCAGATTTTTCCGAGTCGTCCTCTTGCTCTGGTCTGCCAGGACGAAGGCAGGGAAAAACTATGACACTGTTTTTCTGTTTCATGTCTGTCAAAACACACACACACACACACATGCACACACACACACACACGCGCACACACACACACAGATGGCGAGGCAGACTTGTGTGTGTTTCCATCTGTCTGAACTGAGCTTTTCCAAAGAGGAAAATGAAGCTGCGCTGGATCTTTTTTTATTGGACTTTTTCTAACAACATGATCACACTTAATCTACAACGCAGCTCCTCTGCATGTTTTACCCATAATCCTGTTATGACGAGTCCGGTGACTGATTCCATGACTCAGAGGACCTGAGATGAATCTGACCAGGTCTGCTTATTGATTATAATACCACAACAGCAGGGGGTGAAATCTATTCATCCTCCAGACTGACACAAATGACGAGTCGTCATCTTTTCTTCTCCTTTCTGTCAGTTGACCTTTGACACACAAAATATGTAAAAGACAAAATAACACATTTGAGCAGAGATTTAAGTGTGTTATCTTCTTACAATCCGCTTACAATCACCACACAACAACAAATATGATAATTGCATCACGGCAGCCCCAGAGAGGATGATGTCATTTCAGTAGTCGGCATTATACAGTAGCCTTAATCAGGTTAAGATCATTAGCGTGAATGTAAACATACTTAAGGAAGTCTAATGAAGCTGATGTAAGTTATGTGACACCACAGGCTTTAAAGGGAAAGCCCATGAATTATTGCGTTTGTAGAAAGTGCTTACATTTTGCATGTCGTTTTTTTCTGGATGATCACCGAGCGCAGGAGAGATTTTCACAATCTGCCTGTTTACTTGCAACTACTACTGCAACTTTCATGCACTCGGGCAATCTACAGATATTAGTCAGAGTCAGCAAGAAAAATCTGGTTCACGCATTTTAAGAAATGAGTTGCTTCAGTGACGCAGAGACACGATGAAGAAAGCACAGCAGCTCCGGAGGGAAATGTTGAGTTGTCTTGTTTCTCTTGTTGCCGTCACAGTCTTGTTGCCAGATTATCACAAAAAAGTTTTTTATCCAATCAAAAATATGTTCTCGACGTTTAATAAATGCAAGACTTGTGGATACAATGGAGGAGCATAAAGTACTTCAATTTAAAG
>JAPZEA010000023.1:5042356-5052518 GCA_029783685.1 Heniochus monoceros | reverse complement strand
AAGTTGTGGAATGCTCCAAAAACACCTGTTTGGATCATTCCACAGGTAAACAGGTTGATTGGTAACAGGTGATAGTAGCATGATTGGGTATGAAAGGGACATCCTCCAAAGGCTCAGTCGTTCACAAGCGAGGATGGAGGGAGGTTCAACACTTTGTCAACACATGATTGGATAAAGGAGATTACTGCATGGGCTCAGGAACACTTCGTGAAACTGTTGTCAGTAAACACAGTTTGTTTGCAAATAAGCATCCCAACTTTTTGGAATCAGGGTTCTGTGTCGTCACACCTGATAGTGTTGGGTAGTTACTCCTCCTCTGTACTCTGTTGCACAACCGTGCAGTGAAGCTGAATGAGGATAAATTGTGTGTTTTCATAGCTACGCCTTATAGACTGGGGTTTGGCAGAGTTCTACCACCCATCCCAGGAGTACAACGTCAGAGTGGCGTCACGATACTTCAAAGGCCCTGAACTCTTGGTGGACTACCAGGTAACACACACACACACACACACACACACACACAGCCCACATTTAAACACCCTTTAGAGATGTTTTACTCTCTCTTACTTTTACTTTCGCTCTCACATTGACACACGAGATGAACACACACAACGTGTGCATTTTAAACTGTTGCCATTCATGAGAAAATGTTGTCACCACATGTGGATAATCCTGATGTCTGTGTTCTCATCATCAGTTGATGATTTTGTGTTGCAGATGTATGATTACAGTCTAGACATGTGGAGCTTGGGCTGTATGCTGGCCAGTATGATTTTTCAGAAAGAGCCCTTCTTCCATGGGCAAGACAACTATGACCAGGTACCTGTGACACCCATGTGCAGCTCCCACACACGAGCAGCAACAGCAGCACATGAATACTGAATGACACTTGAGTAAAGATCATTAATTACTGATTTCATGCCCACATACACATACTGAAAAACAAAAGAAGTCAGGCTTGCTTCTCAGCTCGCACAGGGCTGTTTGGGGCATCCTGTGTCTCAGTCAGACACAGGAAGTCCCACACTTGTAATGGAGACAACCTGTGTTTGTATCCTGGACCTTTATCAGTCACTCACTCTCAAGTGTCAGCAGGGGTAACAGGAAGAGGGTGCTGTCGATCAGCTCAAACAGAACGAGAGCTCTGACTGGACGGTGTGAGAAACTGAAAGGGGGAGAGCAGATGCAGGGTGATCAGTAAAAGTGATGATGGAGATGAAACATGGAGGCTAACGATCATCATGACCATAGTTTTATTTGTGAGTGAATAGTGAAGAAATATATCACCCAGTGTGAAAGAGTGTGTTGTGTTTTCTAGTTGGTGCGAATTGCCAAGGTCCTGGGGACAGACGAGCTGTTCGGCTACCTGCGTAAATACCACATTGAACTGGACCCGCGTTTCAAAGACCTGCTGGGACAGTAAGTCCACTCTGCCTTTGCTTCTGGGATTCCCATCACACTCCACTTATCGTGACATGTTGTAGCTGCTCTGAAGCTGAATGCAGAGTAGAAGTCAGAATGCAGGCTGAAAATATCCTGAGGGGCAGCATGCAGAGCATCCGCTCTGCTAAAGGCCACAAAGAACAGACTGAAACTGCTAATTTGATATTTTTTGAACTTACAGTGCTGCGTATGTCCTCATCTGACTCACACTCTGCCCCTGTAGCCAGGAAATCTCTCTCTCTCTTCAGCTCTGCCACTGATAAAATAGAGACTAATGAAGTGCCATTTTAGATTAAAGTAAAGCAAAGTAAGTTCAGTGGTCACATCTGGAGGAGGAAGCCTCGTTCTGAAATCTGTTGAGGCCCTCTGTAATCCAGGCAGTCCTGACTAGGGCCATCGCTGTTCACACAAAGAAACGCGTTGCCTGCCTGCTGTTATGAAATGTGCTGCGTTGAAACTGCACCACATGTAGGTACAGACATGAGTTCACATTTTCCACCGCAGCTCCCTGTTGTGGCTCCTCTTATGTAATTTTGCTGAGGGGAAATTTGGTGGGAAGGGTTTTCTCATTGAGTGTTTCTTTGCAGAACACAGAGTGCATCCTTGTAGTCTAACAAACCCTTTGAGTGCAGTTTCTATCGCTGTTCATATCAGCTAGCTTTGCCTTTGCCTTTGCCTTGCAAGTTGTTCAGTTTCTTGCATGCAACTGTTGGCCAGTGGAATAGTACAGGACTGCAGAAATGTGTATCATGTTCACCTGCATGTTCCTGTGCAAACACACGGGTCCTTATGTGCACACTAGTATTGCACAAAATACAAACAAAGCAGGGACCCACGTATCAAAACACTGTTCCCTAGCATTAACGTCTGTGTCACTGCAGCAGCACTGGCTCCTCCTGCTCACTGTGAAACTTAAAGTTTTATCTTTTTGTTGTCAGCGGTCATTTTCCTCAACATGAGAAACAATTTCTTGATCATACTATATGGAGATAATGGTCAAAATAACACCAACACAGCAGTGTACATGAGCCAGGACGACCTCCTCACATTGGCCAGCGCAGCGATGCTGCTGTTAGCAGTAGCGGTGCTATCAGTAGACGTGCCCTCAGCCGTGGTGCTTGTCGCGTGTGTCTGCAGGCAGAGCAGGAAGCGCTGGGAACAGTTTGTGCAGACAGAGAACCAGCACTTGGTGAGTCCTGAGGCTCTGGACCTGCTGGACAAGCTGCTACGCTACGACCACCAACAGAGACTGACCGCCACAGAGGCCATGGAGCACCCCTACTTCTGTAAGCAGAACACGCAGCGTTCACTAGCAGCACACATAAGGACACAGTATGTGAAAAAATGTTGGACAGTCCCAAATTATGAAGAGTTGTCCTGAATTCTGTCCTATTTGTCTCGAAAATTAGACTAAACCCAAGTTTTGATTAGTTATAGCCTAATGAAACATTAATGGTGATTGTAGGTGTCGCCCACAGACAGACACTGATCCAGCTCTCAGTTGGCTGCAGCAGGGCCTGCAGAGCAGCCTTTCACACTGAGTCAATAGCGTACATGAATTCTGCCTGTATGTCTAATGTATAATGATTTACACACTGTTCCATACAGCACAGCCAATGTGTTTCTTTTTGCTAATGACAGACATGCTTTCATGTGATTTACTGTTTGCTTGCACTGAATGGTCATGTACTGGAGGCCACACCCACTGTGTCCACATACCACACCCACGCCGGCTCCCCTGTCCCGTATTTCAACCACTCTCGTCTGGTCACACTAGGACACACGGTGAGACTTGGTGGCACTTAGATTAAAGACATGAAGATACTTGCAGTCTGTAGCACGAGCTGAATGTCAGCGTGGAGCGTAAAGTCAACACTATCCTCTGCCAGATTCCAGTGCTGAGTGTTCATGTCAGTGTCGTCATAAATGGAAACACACAGGAAATGTGCTCCTGCCGTAGTCAGCCTCTGGCTCCTCTTCCCGTTTATTTCTCAGTGTTTTTCTGTGTTTTGAAATGGTTCTAAACTCCCGGTAGCATGAACTGAAGTTTGTGAGGAGCTGTTAAAATGTGGCTCTCTCTCCTCCTGCAGACCCAGTAATAAAGGAGCAGTCTCTGTCGAACTCCGACAACAACTTGGTTTCCAGTGGCAACACTACAGCGCGATGAAACAGGTAAAGTTAAGTGTGAACGATTCCTCATTGGTAACTGTGTATTACCCCCCGGTGGTAGACCCCCTTGGATGTGACAGCTGAAAGCAACACAAACTGCACCAGTTTTCATTTTGATTAACTTTTTCCTCAAACAAACCGCCTGTTTGACTGGTTTGACTCTTATTTTTTGAATTCTCACTGAGTCTTCATAATTAAATGAAACCCACCATTACTACCAACTGAATGTGCTGTGGCAAGAAGATCCATACAGCCCCTCACTCTCTCTCTTTTGTTCTCTTTCTTTCTGCAGAAGTGGAAGAAGAAAGATGTTTGTTACCTCAACTTTGTACCCGGTTGTGACAGTAACTTTGACAAGTGTACAGTGACAATGGATCAAAGTAACTCTGACCAGTTACACACTCACAGATATGTGCATACGGACACACACACACACACACACACACACACGCACACACGCACGTCAATGCAAGCACACCCTCTATACAAACACATACGTGCAGACATGTATACATACACCCTCCTCCTTTGTATCAGTCTGCGATTGGCTTGTCCTGGTTCCCTGTCCAGCAGCCTGACCAATGAGCTTGAAGCTGCTCCCCCATCGTCCCCCAGATCGTCTTTTTCCTCCCAGCTCAGTCTCATGTAGGTCAACAAGGACAAACTACTTTTAAAGACAATTCAGTCCCTCCTCCCCCTCTCTTTGGTCCCTCCTTTACGTCACCCCCCCCCTTTGTTTGCATCAGCATGGAGAATGAACAGGAGTGTGAGCCTGTAAGCCCCCTCCCGACCTCCTCATCCATCCGTCTGTCTGTCCCCCTCCTCCCTCCCCATCCTGAACCCCAACAGACAGACAGACAGACGTCTTAGCACTACTCCAGTTCTGAAAGCGGCATGGTGGACTCTCTCTAGATAGAATGATGATGATAATAATAATAATATTAATGAAAAATAAATGATTTTTATTTAGATGAACTCTGCCTGTGTCGAGGGTTTATTACTCTTACTTTTCGTGGGTCTTTCTGATTCGTGAAACACTCTTGAAAGTGATTCACATTCACAATATGGGGATTACGTTGTGGATATGTGGCACTCTGGTAATTTTACACATGAACATGACATCAGTTTAACTTGACATCATGAGCAGCACTGCAGAGCCTGTGCAAACAATCATGCAATGTCAAAACAGGGACTAACAAAAACTGCTCAATGCAACAGTCCTGCAATAAACCTTAAGGTTATAATCTGAGGATTTGATTCAACTTGATCATCATTTTGGAGGCTGTATTTTGTGGTGCTGTTGAATTGTATTATATCATTGTAAGAGGTGTTTCTAGTATTTTGTCCATCCCATTGAAGACTTGGCTAAATAACAGAAAAAGCTCTCTGTAATATACATTTTGCATTTGCAACATCCAAAATGGTGGAGTCCCAACACCTGAAACTGTTTCGCCAAAAACATGAGAGCCTTGATGAAGGGAGGGTTTATTGCAGGACTGTTAGACTGCATTAGTTTTAGCTCTGTGTCCTGTGTCTGTGTTCACTGTTTATGCTCGGCTATTCTGTATAAATAGGTCTTTAAAAACGGTGCAAGCCCACGCTGATTGTTGGGAATATCTTCTTGCATTTTGCCATTTTATTTTTAGTTTGAACTGCCGTCCTCTTTCAGCATCACTCCCACACAGAGAGACGTGTAATCAGTGAAAACTTTCCACTACCTCTATTTTAAACCCCAACCTGTAACCTCTACTCTGATTCATACGTGCTGTAGCCCACGCTGAAAACCGAACCTTGTGACGGAAATGTCCCAAATGACGTATGAACGTCGACCGAGCTGACATACAGGAAGACGAACGCACCTGCACAGGACAGACACTGAGCCTCTGTAATGAGAGTGCTGGACACCAATCAGCTGATGAACTCAGTGTGTGTTTGTGTATGAAAGCTGAGCTTGGCTTGTGAAACGCTGCTGCAGCTGGCGGGCAGCCAATTGAAATGATGAAAGGGTGACACTTTGTTTTTTAATCACACAAACTGACGGTACATCATCTAATAGCAGCAAACAGCAGTCAGACAAAGTTGGCGACTAGCTGGTGAACATAGTGGAGGATTTAGCAGCTAATGAGTCAGATATTTCCTTCAGGAGCTGGTGAAGACCGAAACAGAGCAAGAAGAGAGTGAAAGTGGACTTGCTTTCATCAGTCTTACACAAACAGGACTCCAAATGAAAGCAGATGTTGCTCAGTATCTGCTGGATGTGTAATCATGTGCATCTTAAATTTAAAAGGTGATAATATGTCAGTATTGTGCTTGCAGCTTGTTTCTGCTGCCCTCAAGAGGCCAAAAAAATGTGTTAATGCAGCCTCAAACCTTATGACTCCTGTAACCTAAAGGTGCGGGAAACAGCACTGATGAGAGTAGTGTGAGTGGATCAAAACAGTAAAGAGCTGGAAGACACTGAACCTCCACAGAGCAGAGCTGTTTTGTGTGATAATTATCAAAGGATGCAGCGCGTCAAGCCAACCCAACTGCTTGTCATTTGATCCTTTTGTTAATATGGCAATCTTGGTCGCTGGCTTTAAGTTTAGATGTTTGACAAAGCATTCACAATATGACTTTAGTGGTTTTCATGAGCCAAAAGGACCAATTGAAATGAAAACATTTCAGTGTTTGACAGTGTAATAGTCAAGGACATCCAGGTAGAGCCTTGGTGCATTAGTGATAACAAATTTTCCCACAAACTCAAACTCATTCTTTTGTGATGAAACAGCTGCCTGTATCTACAGTGCTGTACACAGTTATGACTTGTTTTGCTTGCAAATTATGGAACTATGAGCAAAATCGGGAAAAGCAAGCTTTATTTGCACAATTCAAAATGATAGTTTCACAGAGGCTGGTCCTCACTGTCAACATAATGATGCAACGAAGGAGCCCAGCTAGACTCAAACCAGGGATGTTGCAGTTTGTGGTTCATGTCTTAACCTTTAAGCTACCGGGGTGCCCCAGTGCAAGAAATGACTTCTGATGGTGAACCAGCCTTTGTCCGGAGCCAGTCTGAATTTAGCACATTGGATATTTACCGACACATTCTTGCATTATACAAACATTTCTTTGAGGCAGTGCTGCGGTGCTTTTTGTTGCTGCAGCCAAGTAAAATATCTCAAGTAAAAGAAAGTCACTGATATGGAGGCAGTCCTACACCATGTGCTGGTTGCAATGAAAAAGCTTTTCACCTTTCACTCTGATGGCACTAAAAGTGCTTCCCAACATGCTAATTTGTAATCTTTGACGTGGCAGGCATCCAATCAGAATTAAGAATGAGACAGACTGTACATTAGCTCCTGTTTAGTAGAGTTAAATGGTTTTATGCTTCAAGGCTAAGCGCTCTATGACTAAAGATTAAAGGAACAGTTCATCTTTTGCTGAGTTAGATGAGAATACCACTGTCCATTCAACATGAAGCTGCAGCCAGCAGTTAGCATAGCTTAGCATAAACACTGGAAAGAGGTGGAAACAACTAGCCTAGCTCTGTCCAAAGACAACCAGCACCTCTAAAGCTCATTAATTAACACGTTAAACCTTGGTTGTTGAATTTGTACAAAAAAACAAAGTGTAAAAACAGTATTTCCTGTTTGGGAGCAATTACTTCCTGGAGTCTTGTATAAAGTTGACAAGAAACCGGCAGAGACCCCAGGGCATGGCCAGGCTAGCTGTTCCCCCCTGTTTTCAGTATTTATGCTAAGCTAAGCTAACTGCTCCACCTTCTCTAACTCTAACTCTGAGCAGGAAAGCAAATAAACACGTCAAGGTAATAAAATTCAGCTTCCCAAAGATTTCAATATTTCTCACCAGGGCTGTCTTTAAGATTTTTAGTGTTTTCCATTTAGAAAAGGTTTGTTTTGAGCCCAAACTGGTTCTTTTTTTTTTAAATATAATAAAGTAAAATATTTTTAGAGAGAGTCTTGTGAGTGTTTGGAGGCAGAAATCACAACTTTTGGACTCCAGATAATAAAACTGCCAATTAGAATCATATGAAATCATATATAACATGTATGATACTGTATATAACAGCTTCTTTAAATGTCCAGAGACCAAGCTGAAACAATCTAAGATGAAACAATAATACTAGGCTGCAGGTTTTCTGTGTGTCAGTTAGACATTTAGGAACAGGAGCCACTTTAGTTGATATTGTATTTTAGTGGTGAATTCATTGAATTGCCAAAACCATCTGACATGCAGTGAAGCAGGAACATTACCACCAATGAAAATGAAAGCAGAAAAACAGATTCACGAGATAAAGACGACGAGAGTGACAGAGCATGTAGTTCCTGCAGTTTGAAATCTACCTGCAGGTAAAAACGTATCTCTTGTCTCACACATTCACAGATATAGACGACGCCAAACTAACAAACTCAAAGGTGATCAACAGCTCCTTCCACCACAACAAGACGGGCTGCCAGATGACGTTTGACGATGATTACAGCGCCTACTGGGTCTACTTTGTCAACTTCCTGGGAACGCTGGCTGTGCTGCCCGGAAACATCGTCTCCGCGCTCCTCATGGACAAAATAGGACGTCTTAGCATGTTAGGTATGACGTAATGTCCTCTGGCTGCTGAGGTCCTGCTCTGACTTTTTGTTTGGGCTATGAATAGCCGCCGCTTCTTTTGCAGCATGTCTTGATGTCTTCTGATGTCGACCTGTGCACCTGTGGAGGCCTGCGGTGAACTGAATGAGGCTGTTTTCTGTGTGAGATGTAAAAGGTGTGTCGTGTTGCGTCCTGCAGGGGGCTCCATGGTGCTGTCAGGCATCAGCTGCTTCTTCCTCTGGTTCGGCACCAGCGAGTCGATGATGATCTTCATGCTCTGCCTCTACAATGGCCTCAGCATCTCAGCCTGGAACTCCCTGGACGTGGTCACCACAGAGCTGTACCCAACAGACAGGAGGTGAGAGCTGCACTCAGGTAGAGCTTTACCACGTCTCAACGTGTCTGCGATCCTCACTGTGATCTCATTATACTGTTTGGCGTTGTGTAGAGTTTGAATTTGCACTCTTCCTACTTTATGTTACAACTACTGCACAACAATTTCCCTCAAGATAAATAAGGTTCTGTCAAATCTCATCTTAACTTGACCTTTAATTAATTGCATAAAATGTAAAAATCTATAAAGTGTTTACAGGTACATAGCATCACTACTATACACTTTCCTAATTGACAGAGTGCTGGAGCTACCATAGACAGAAAATATATATATATATATGTAAAGCCCACTTTTTACTACATCCAGCACTCTAGATGTTAGATACAAGCCGTTGCCATGGTTTGATTCATTTGTGCAAACGAGGTAAGTGTAAGTACTACGGTGAACGCAGAGGAAGCTGGCGACACTCGACTATTTTGTGTCTTAATCCCAGTATACCTGCTGTGCATAAAGACGCACACGCGTTAGATATCCCTTAAATAACAAAGAGCTACATGCCATCTGTTTCTAAAATCCACCTGATGTAAATTCTTCCAAAATGAACCTGCTTTGAACACAAAGTAACGAGGCACACACAAAAGTTTGTAGAAAAACCTCAACCAGTCTCAGACAATCATATCTTATACCAACCTTCTGCATGTTCGGGCTACTTAAAAACAATGCAAGCATTACAGATTAATGCATGAACATGATGAACTTAGAATGTAACAAAGCAAACCCACAGATGATGGCTAAAAGTCATTCAGTGTTTTAGAAAAGTTTTCATCACATACTCAAACAGCACGTAGCTCTTTTTTTAATTCGGGCGATAACTAACGGTGATGTTGAAAGAGATGTGTGGTCTTTACCTCCTGTGGGTATAATTGGATTAAGCTGTACTGTAGGTGCATGCCACTCCGGGCCTCAGTACTTACCAGTCATAGTAAGATGTAGATGATGACAAGTTCTCATCATATGAATCAACCACAATTTACGAAATATAAGAAAGGAGATTAATCTTCTCCTTAGTTTTGAAAAGGAGGACATTAATCTCCAAATTTGAGATTTAGGGACTAATGCTGAAGTTATTTTGAATGAAATGGTAATGCTTCCAAGAAAATGTCAAAATATTTAGAGGAAAAAGTTGTAATATCTCAGTAAAAAAACTACTACAGTTTAGTGTTCCTGCATTTTATATAATTTCCAGACGTCAGACATCTTAAATTGTGCTTTGATCATTGTCTGGACGAACCTAAATCCCCACTGTGCTGCAGCCAAACACCTCCAGTCATGTGACTCAAAAGTCATTTCATTCCAGTATCCTAAAATCTCTGATGCTTATTGATGAAATGCAACTTCATCTCATTCACATGCCTGATTTGACCCGTTCACAGACAAATAATTGGACTTCATTCTCGCATTCTGGCTCTAATACGGCACCGTAAAAACCAGACTTCATCTCATTCATTTAACATCCAGTCAGATCCAATACAAGGATCCACTGAGCCGGAAGAAACATGACAAGACCTCCAGAAGTTAAGGGATTTCACTCAGGAAATTAACATGTATTTATATGTAACATCCGTTCTC
>JAPZEA010000023.1:4972738-4985488 GCA_029783685.1 Heniochus monoceros | reverse complement strand
ATTCTCTATGAAATCAGCACACTGCACAAATTCATTCTGTTGATTTAATCCATTTTAATAAATAAATAGAGAAAAATAAGTTCATGGCTCCATAGAGACGTGGTCCTAGTTACAATGCAGGTCAGTAGACACAGACACACCGAAGAGAGACGGGCTGCAATCACACAGGAACAGATAATGGGATTTTATCCCTCTTCTGCACAGATTTTATGCTTCCATAGCTGATGAATATGAGCGATAATCAGATTTTTTTCACGTGACGTCCGCTCCTTTTATAGCATCCAATCACGGGTCACAAGTTAAAAATCCAATTTGTTGTACCCATGAAGCTGAAGTGACTGACAGGAAAAAGCTGTGTTTACTGAACTACAGGAGGAAGATGTAGCTTATTGTACAGCTTTGGCCGTCTTTAACTTTACAAATTTTACACGTCTTATCCCAGCGTCAAAAGAGGAAAAATACAGTGTGCATGAGAAAATATAGAAACACATAGAGGCATTATATGGCAAAATAATACCATATGAAGGGACTCCTCAGCTACATAATAACATATGACCACCAGGTGGTCTGAATGACCAATAAGTCCATCCATCAGTGCCAGGATGCTGCTTGGAGAAAGCTACCAGTAGTCGTACTGTGTGCAAATCATCACTGAGTAGGTTACGTCAAGGTCCTTACAGTTACACAAGAACAATGTCCTGTCAGATCCAAGACACATGGAGGTACAGTATACTGTGATAAATAACAGTAATAACATGCACAAAGTCAGATATCTCTTCAGAGAATGAATATCTTTGTCACGTTATAAAAAAACAAGATAGTTCATATCTGCACACCCAAAATAAAATTGTTATGATCAAATATTAAAATGTTCAGTATGATTAAAAAGTTCAAAATACAATGGAAGACCTGCATCCCAATCAATGATCCTATCAATAGTATTATACAGTAAGTTAGGGAGTCATTCTATCAATAAGACTTTAGGATTAAGAGAACAGAAAATCATATCATCATCTCAGTCTTAGGCATATGTTACACAGTATCATATCATTTCATATAACAGTCTCAGTCTTTCTTTAATAGAGCTTATATCAAGATCTTTTAAACCAATGAGAGAAGCAGGTTGTGCAAAGGGAAGAGGAAACGAGTGCTACTCTGTAGCAGAAGCTGGTTTAGAGTTTATTCTAAGTTGTATCTTATAAAATATGAAATCATGAATCTACTGAGTGCTAGACCATTCTGACTTTTGGAGGCTTTTACGGTCATAACCAAAATGACACAGTGGCCATGTACAGTATGAAACCCATTTTATCATTGTAGGCACCTTTTAAACAAACAAAACAGACTATAGCTTATTCCTTAAAAACTGTAGGAGTCACTGCCTTCTTTCTTCAGTCTCCCTCCTTCCTGTAGGTCCAGTACTAAGCTACAGATCGGACACAGTCTAGTCATTGTAATTCTATGGACGCTTCTGTACACAGCAGCAAATGCATGAGGTTCTACTAAGTCTGACTACTGTGCTGTACATCACATCTAGCTTAACGCAATGCTTATTACATGAGCACGATGCTAGAAGTGAGTGCTTGTAGGTATGAAGCTGTACACCTCCCATCCTGTACACTGGGTGCTTGCATGCTGAGGGCCTTTGCTCTCAGGCCTCAAAGTGTCTGCAGCAGAAAGGCTCAGCAGGGAGCTCCCACTGCCAAACAGCCCGCATGTCCCAGGTGAGTAGCTCGTCACAGGCAGCACCCAGGCTGCTTTCACTTATAGCACATGGCAGCAGTTGTACTGAGCCAGTGGCAGGATCTTGGGCTTGTTGTGTGTCGGGATGTTGAAGGCCAGAGCTTTCTCACACAGAGGGAACTGAAAAAGTCTATCACGCAGCTTGATGCCGTGTCGTTTCCCCTGCTCTGCCTTCAGGGCAGCCTCATCCCGGGTCCCCAGTGCATTGTGGGGTTGAGATCTGTCTGTTACGAGGTCATCTCTTCCACCCTCCTCTGTTTTCTCGTCTTGATCTCCTTCTCTTCCTGTTTTTGGAGCTTTCCTCTCGTTCAGGATGAGTCTGGCCGAGGATGCGGGGATGGAAGGTACGGAGGATTCAGGGAGGAGAGGAGGAGGTTTGTTGGTGTTGTTGTTGGGTTCAGTCTCCTCGTCATTTCCTTCCTCTGGGTTTGTGGAGTCTGGCTGCCCCTGACAGCACGGTACCCCCAAACCAGGCAGAGATGATGGTGGGACTTCAGGTGTCTGGCTGACCAGCTTTTCTCCTTGACTGACTGGCTGGTCTGAAATCACACAACCACTGTCTTTTTTCTCCATCTCCATCTGCACCATTTCCTCCTGCTCCTCCTCTTCCTCCTCCATTTTCTCCACTGAGCCTCCTAATTCTTCTTCTTCTTCTTCCTCTTCCTTGCACTGTTGAACATCTGCTCCATCAAGCATCTCCTCAGCTTCTCTCTCAAGCTCCTCGACTAACACAGATGCCATACCCTCACTCTTTCTTGCCAAACTGCCCTCTTCCTCCTCCTCCTCCTCCTCCTCCTCCTCCTCTTCCTCCTCCTCCTCCTCCTCTTCTTCTTCTTCACAGATCTGCTGTAGCGCAGGCAGGTTTTTGAGGACGGGAGGCTCTTCAGCTGGAGGTGGACGGAGTGTGAAGGTGAGGCTGGGCTGCCAGGGTCCAGGGAAAGCCTGCTGAGCGGGGGGCCTTGCAGCGAGCAGGTCCCCACACTCAGGTACTCCTGAGCGTGGAGAGCTGGGCGAGAGGGCCCCTGAGAGCCAGTGTGGCGGGGCCTCTGGGCTGAGCAGGGCGTTCTCCAGCCCCTGCAGCCAGTGATGAGCCTCGATCTCCTCGAGTGAGGCACGGCGAGACGGATCCTTCTGGAGCATCCTGGAGATCAGACTGACGGGGAAAAGACAGAGAGGTATTTATTATACTTCATGGAAAGGATAGAAGCTGCAGTTTGCTTGCTTTATTTTTGTATCACATTTTGTGTGATCAGCTATTACAGCAACTGAACTGACACAGAGAACGACCTGATTTAGACGTGATTCCAGGCCATCGCCACACAACTTACTGAAACAGCCTGTGTGAGTTTCTAATTTCCAGAAGATTGTTCTGTTCTATTCTGCTCCTTTCCTGAGCTCAAACACACCATCATGTGACCGAGGACTAACTCACATGATGAGTGCTGGGTCAGATGTTCCAGGATATGTTTGCAGACGCAGACGATCTAACAAACCACTTGCCTCCTAGCAAGCGCATGAAGGCGTTCATTCAGGGAGCGAGAGCAGCATGCAGATACAGCTGTTGTTTCACACACGCAACCTGTGCTGCGGTTGTTCTCTTTTATGTTGCAATTTTTTTTACCACGCAAACGCAAAGTAATTTTAAACCATCAATTTCACCACCCTGGGAGTACAAATGTTTTTGGAATCAGGGTTGCAGGCTTGACTTAAAAAACCGACAGTGTATTTTCATTGTAATGAAGGAACATATCAGCCAGTGCAACAGTGTGGCTCATTGGTGTGTTTTTAATAGTTTTTGGACAATAATGGAACAGTGGAAAAAGATATATCAGGCTTTGGCTACACAGACAATGTTTGTTAGAAGATTTTTGTTGTTTTTTGTTGTTTTCTTTTCTTTCGGCGTAGCACATTGCACCGTCTCAACATAACCTATGTATATTTTTATATTGTTATTTTACCCCCAGGATTTCTGCAGGGTTCAGCAAGTTAAATATGAGACTTTTTAAACACCATGCAGAATGGGCTTCAATAGCTGTTTCACTTTCACAGTCATCAATTATGTTGCAAAATCAGTGGAAACAATATGGCCTAGAATTGACACATTTTTTCAGTACTTCTCAGCGTGTGCCATCTAACAATAATGCCTAATGATTAATCAATTAAATGAATGTGACCCACATAACCAGCAGGAAATGGACAGATTAACAAATCGATTAAAAACACACAAAACGATCCTACTTTTAGTTTAGAAATCTGAGACATACGATGCCTGCCTACTGCAGGCAAGAGAGAACATTTACAACTTTTGCCAATTAAATTGAAGACTTTTTAATACCTTCTGCCACCCTCTGACTTAAAATCCAAATGCTGATACCCCGTACCTGCATTTGGAGTCTATTAGTAAATGTAAAAGATTTCACTGTTTTTTGAATATGGATCTGAAATTTCATTTGAATTTGGTAAACCCCTGCCAGCTATCGACTTCTGTATTGATTATGCCTCTGCTAAATCAATAGTGAGCAATGTAATTATGTGGAAGAGTGTGTCTTGAGGTTCTTATCCCAGAGTAATGTCATTCACTCTCCAAAGCTGCTGCAGGAATTCAAACAACTCTCTTGTGAGCTGAAGACAGTGTGTGTGTGTGTGTGTGTGTGTATGTGTGTGTGTGTGTGTGTGTGTGTGTGTGTGTGTGTTGGTGTTAGAGGTGCGAGGAGTGAAGGAGAAGTGAGAAGACACACGAGTACATGTGAGTGTTTTGTTCCTGGGGTGTGTTTGTGTTCCTCTGACAAGGCTGAAACATGGCTTATGATTCAAGGACACACATGTTTTTACATTAAAGAAACAACAGCCCATATTTGATAGATAACACTCACTGTTTGAAGCCAAGAAAATATTCACTGTTTCAAGTAAGGAAGGAAGTAAAATTTACATATATAGCGCTTTTCACAGACACCAATCACGAAGTGTTTTCCAGGGACATTATGCAGCATTCATAAAAGAAATCACAAAAGATGAAGTGACCACCCAAGCCACGTACATAATGACATACATAAATACAAAGTAAATACATAAAAAGCAGACGTGGTGCATACAGGTGACCCAAACACCTGTCTGAACAGGTATGTCTTTAGCTGCCTTTCAAAAGACTCCACAGAGTGAGCAGACCGTGAGGCTGCAGGTGGAGCATTCCACATTTTAGGTGCAACGGCCTCAAATGCTCGATCACCACCGCGAGCTGATGAGTAAGGATGAAGTCATTCTGCCACACATGCAGGAGCCGGACCACGCAATGCTCTGTAAGAGGGTGAATTTTAAACTGGAGACGGCGAAGAGATCTGAGTGTACGGGTGATGTCTGACCTAGTGAGTAGTGCTGTGGCAGCATTCTGGACCGCCTGCAGACGATAAAGAGCTGACACACTTGTGTTATAGCACTCAGTGCGAGATGAGATATAAGCATGTACAAGCATCTCTACTTCAGCAGCTGAAACTACAGATTGCAGGTTTATGATATTTCTTAAGGGGAGAAAACAAGATCCGGTCAGCTGCTTATCACGGGTGTCGAACAATGATGGCTGATCAAATTTGACTCCTAAATTTGGAATGGAGTGTGCCGCAGAGGCAAGAGGTCTAATAGTTTGCATGATCATGGGGCTTCCTTTTCTGGAGCCACTACAAGAACCGCCGTCTTATCAACACTGAGCTGTAAAACATTTTCTGCTGCTCAGTCCCTAATAGCGTTAAGAGCCCGAATAACCTAAAAGCCTCCTTTTAGAAAGAACTACTGTATTTGCAGCAGGGTGGAGAAGCCTCTGAGACAACTAGGACACTAAAATTATCCACTGAAACGCACAATGATGAGATGATTTTACGGTCAGCAGCTTCTTAAGATGGGGTGACCCACCACATCTATTCAAGAGCAGAAAATCTCTGCGAGGGAATAAGCCTTTAAATGAGGAATCAATTCACAATCAAGCTATAAAACATGCAACGAGAAAGAGAGGAACCTTACTCCTATCAACCTTGGCATCATTCATCAGTACTCACTCTCTGCAGTCGTCTGAAACATGCTCGGGGACGCAGTAGCGGCAGTCCAGAATCATGACCAGAGTCTCGCTGTCGTTGGTTTCCTGGAAGGGAGGGACTCCACACACCAACATGTACAGGATCACCCCAAGAGACCAGATATCTGGAACACAAACACGCAAACGCACAAAAATTAGCCTTAAATAGTGAATCACGTCAGGCCTTAAAATAGCCAACAATGCCTCTGCGTTCAGATCACATTTAGAATTCTGTGAGCCTCATAGTTCATAAGGGATGTTCAAAAATATTTGTTCTTTTTGAAGCTTGAAAACACCCAGTAGTTATTTTCTGCAGCAGCCTACAGATGAGGTGAACATCTCATCCTACAAATCTACAGAAAACGGATCAACTCTGGATCAGGGTCGAAATAATGGCATTATTTCTTGATGCCAGGTCAACCTTTTTTCATTCTCTCCTTCTCATCGTCGACAGAGAGGTCGGAGGTCAGGGTGAGTGTTGTTCCCGCTGAGGTTATTTCTCAATGGAGTGAAAAAATATCGGAGGAAAGTGCACGAGTAACAGCTGGATGTCCGGTTTTATGTGACTAAAGTGTGAGGCCTGGGCGGCAGAAGGCTGGGCTTGGTGCTCTTGACCCCTGACTCAATCGCGCACATGCACACACATGCACGCACACACACACACACACACACACACACACACACACACACACACACACACACACACACACACACACACACACACACACAGGCTTCCTGTAAGGTTTGTGTAAATGGTGGAACAAGTAAAACGGGGCCGGATCATTGACACTAATGATACAGCTCATGTCTGAGGCCTGTGTTTTCCTGGGTGGAGAGAAGACGTTAAATAGCGACATGAGTGGTTGTGACTAAATGACAATGCAGGAGGCTGGAAAATAGCACATGACTGGAGGAGAAGGAGCACAAAAGCGGAGGGGAGGGAAGGAAAAAATGAGGAAGGGGCGCGAGAGAAAGAAAGGAAAGGCTGTAATGGTTTCATGCAGTCATACAAACACATGTCAGGTGTTTTCTGGCTGTCTAGCAGATACATTTTTGGGGAAAACAAGAGAACAGAGTGGGAAGTGGAAGAGGAGGAGCCAATATATTTAAATCCTGTCTGGGTTTCAAGTAGACCATGGAACTCTTAATCTCATCCACTTGACAAACATACACACAGGGCCAGGCAGACGTCTAGCTAGCCTATTTTCATGTGACCTGAATTCCCTAGTGTGGCATTTTTTTCCTGCCAGGCTAATCTCATTAAGATGGGTGCAGAGCTAGAGAACAAACACACAAGGCATCCCTCACTCCTACTCTGCCTTCCTCTTCTCCTTTTGTCTCCTCTTCGTCGTGCTCACTTTCTCCATCAACTCGCCCCTACTCTCTTCGTCTGTGCTTCCATTTTTGTTGCTGTCTTCCTTCCTCTGCCTCCTACTCAGTTGTCTCCCATATCTGTCCCTGCTTTCTGTCTAATTATGGCCTGCCACAGCAGAACAGAGTAGAGCAGGTCTAGCCAGGCAGTGGAGTCGAGCCCAGAGAGCCACCTCTGCTTCCAGACACACAATCAATCCTCATTATAGCCGGCTCTCCTGCCTTCCACTTGTATCTTAAGGTTAAAGCTGCCTGTTAAAGCTCCACACCTTCGGCCGCCAGCCTGTGGAAGTCAATGCAAGGCATTATTGCATCTGTGTGGCAAGCCTGATTCACGGTCATCACACAACAGAATACAGTTATTTACAATCATCCTAATCCCCCTGCCTACTTTCAAGGGGTTAGTGAGATTTTGCATATGCTTATGTGGGGCTACAGCTAAAAAAAAAAAAGGCCACACAGCAAGCAAAGTCATTTATAAGATAAGGACTTGTTTCCGAAGCAGGACACCGAAGATAGAATATAAAATGCTACCACATGCAGTTCTGTTACAGATGGTTAGCCCAGATTGGAGGCGGAATCTCAGCTTCCAATCAGCTTGCCGTTGCAGTCTCGCTGAGCTGCTGTTTTGTTTTGTTCTGGTCTTAGCTGGTATTAGCAAATTCTTGGTCGAAACAGGTCATCATCAGAACAATGATGTTCGTCATGAAAACGAATCCTCGAAGCAAGTCTTGCTATGTAGAATGTAAAGTCCCATATTTTTTTCTTGTTTGTTTTTCCATGATAATATGTGGCTAAAAAAAATTTCTTACTATTCTTTATTACACGTTCTAAGGTTTTAAATGTGTCTCATAGTGCAGAGGAACACAAGCTTTTTTTTTTTTTATCAAAAAGCTTTACTGATTTATACATCTATACATTAAATATTAAACCAGCTTGCTCAGCACCTTATTCTAATGTATTTTACAGGAATTACAATACTCCCAGGGGAAAACACATTTCTCATTTCAAGCCTGAAATGAGGCAGGATGAACCTCAGAGGAAGCTGCTGATGAGTACTGTCTAAGGCGAGGCTTCCTGTAAAGCAAAGATGGCGATTAAAGTTTTTTGGATTAACTGGCTGAACTGGTCAACTGAGCTTTTAAAGAAGTTATTTATCTCTTTGACAATCCTACAATTGTAATTAAGCAGTCGCGCAGTTGGTGTTTTGCTTATTTTTCCAGTGTTGGAAGGTGTGTCGGTGTTTTGTTTTAAATGTCCCAGTCTTCGATTCACTCCCTCACTGAGCTGCCACATCACAATCGATAGTACACAGTCTGTCACACTGTCATGGCTTACTTGGACATTTGAATAGAACAGAGCCATCGTTCGTGTTATAAGTAACACCTGTGCTTTGTCTGCAATGACAAGTCAAAGTGTCTGCTGTGAAGAAAGGCTGTCGATGATCAATACCAACGTGGGCGTACATTCATTCTAATGACATTTGTGATGTTCTTAATCAGTTAAGTGACTTATATTTGAAGTACCTGTATTGAGTTTATTTTTCCACTATGGATTAGAAATTCTTAAAAAAAAAATAGTTTAAGGGAGTCTTATTAAAAAATGTTTGTTTATGTAAAAACAAAATCGATTGATATCAGATTTACAAACAGGCGTACAGCTTTCTCAGTGTGACGCGTCCGTGCTATTCTTGCTAATCATACAGACCCAGGATCAGCACTGAAATGGGTTAGAGAATCTTTGTGTGCTACAGTGGTGGCCATTCCAGCGTTGGTCTTATTTCATTAGTACTCCATCGCATTAAGCTAAGCTGCTTTCAGTGTTCTTGACTCCTGCATTCTCTTAGTCTGCATTTTTGTCCCAGCATCTTCGTAGCTGTCGTCAGTCTGTTCTGCCCAACATAGATACACTGTTAATAGAGTGGAGCAAATGAGCTTCTAAGCAGCTAATGGTACACTTTCAACACACCCTTGCAGTAAATTGGACAAAAGTGTAAGTCAGTGATAATGTTTGTTTTGCTTTTTGGTAAATGAAAAACACGACATGGTGCCTCAAGTCCATTTTGCTAGCAGTGCAGTGTGTTCATTTAGATGAAGCATGGTGCCATTCATTGTTTTGTATTTTTAGATTGTTTTGGAAATTGACTTCATCATCTAGGGATCTTATCTATAATACATCAGTGCATGATAGATTTTGCAGAGCTTTGCCCACATTTGTCACACCACGGGAAATCATAAATCATCCCCTGAACTGCATTTGCCAATTCATTGCTGCCTGGTTTTTATCTCTTTAAAGATTATTCATTTTCCCACAGTCTCTCTGCCATTTCCTTTCTGTGCCACCATGGAACATGCCATGTGGGACGTTATCTCGTCACAGTGGCGTCTGTCTGTCTATCTGTCTGTATCTGTAGACACATTGTTGTGAGTGCAGTAAATAAAGAACAATGTATGATAGAATCTCTGTTCTTAAACCGCAAGTTCCCCAAATAGAGTAGATGGTCTGATTAGATTTTAGAATACCTTGCTGCTTAGATTTCCATATTAATGATAAGAGTGATCTTCTTGGAACCACCAAAGCTTCTTAAAGTAGTAATACAGGGCTGTTGGTTAACTATTTTAAGAGGTGCAATTGGTAGTACAAAGGTTAAAGGTTTCCAGCACCAACAAGTGTACCTAATAAACTGGTAACTCAATATATTGACTACTCTTTTCAGTTTAGCTTCATAGATTTCATAGAAGAGGAAGCCCATTTGTTTAGAGGTCCACTCAGTTCCCAATGACTGAGGCCCAACCAGGGACCCAAGTCGGGCCGGGTTCTAAATTATTGATAAGGTCAGTCAGTGTTGGTGTTCTTCTTCTGTGTGGGTCTGTTTGGTTTGATGTTTTGGGTTGAGTCTATTTGGATCAGGTCTGCCTGTTGTCGGTCCCTTTAGGATCAGTTCTTTCTTATTTTTACCATTCAGGTTCTGGCTTTCAAAAGTCCTGTAAAGGCCTCTATACCTGACTACAATACTGCACAGGAAACTTTTCTCACTGTCTGAATGTATAGATGTGGCTCTCTCTCAGTGTTTACATAATTTCTAAACAGGTGAATGAGAGGAAGTGCTGTTGAACGGACAGATTAACTAAAACTGGAACTGGCATTAATCGTGGACAACGTATTTGGACACACACACAATCCCAAAGACCCCAAACCCTTCTTGTTATAGCCTTTTAAGTTCCATTTAAGACTCAGCATTTCTTTTATTTTTAGCTCCTCGGTGACACAGTAGCTAGATGTGATAGTAGGGGGGTTTTGTTACCTTTGGACAGAGCCAAGCTAGCTGTTTCCTCCGGTTTCCAGTCTTTGTGCTAAGATAAACTAACGGCTGGTCATGGTAGCTTTATATTTACTGTACGAATTTGAGAGTCATAGCAATATTCTCATTTAACTCTCAGCCAGAAAGCAAATAAGTGTATTTCCCAAAACATCAGACTGTTCCTTTAATGGGTCTTTGAGATAAGAGCCTGTTCTCTAGGAACTACAACACGCTCAGTTCCTGCTTTTTACAACTTTGTGATCTATTGTTTTCTCTGCTTTTTATCTCATGAACTTACTTGCTTTGTGTTTTGATATATGCCAAGCCTACTTTGTGTGAAGGACTTTGCAAACCACTCAACCCCCCTTCGTCTTTCCCTCCGTCGTTCCCACCCTCTCTTCCCGTACTGTCACCTGTCACTAACGACAGTTGTCTTTGCCCCAGGAGGAAACATACTGTGACATGACCTGATCTGTGGCTTACAAGGTCACCTATCTGTCCCTCACTAAGACGTTGGCTGGCAACTTAGTAATGTCTTCCAGTCCTCCTTCCTTCCTTTCATCCTTCTCTCCCTCCTGCCATTTCTTCCACCTCCCTGTTCCCCCCTGCTGATCAGTCTATCAGGAAGCAATCATTTAAAAACACCATTATGAGTGAAACCAGTGTAGTGGGAAACCAATTAACCTTTACATCCTCCCTCTCCCCCAGGCCCAGGACCTGAATGTGATTGAGGAGGTGATCCGCATGATGCTGGAAATCATCAACTCTTGCTTGTGCAACTCTCTACACCACAACCCCAACCTGGTGTACGCACTGCTCTACAAGAGAGAGCTGTTTGAGCAGTTCAGGACGCACCCATCCTTCCAGGACATCATGCAGAACCTGGACACGGTCAGTCACCTATTTCTTGATAGTCACCCAAACATCAGAAATTAACTGAGAGAAGCTTGAACCTTGGAGCGCTTTCCCCCATGCTGTTGTCTGATTTGAGGTTATTATTCCATAGATCAAGGTTATACAGATTTTCCCCGATTGTCCTCCCCAGCTGCAGGGAAAGTTCCAAAAACCCAGGAACATAAGCGAACCGCATGGTTAACAGAGTATGCAGTTGGACTGTACGGCATGCTGAGAGCTCTGTGAGCTTAAGTAGTATTGATGAATTAATCAGTCCCCTTGTGTCAAGAGGCTCTGTGTCAAATATTCACTGAGAGTGTTTGGTGTATGGATGAGGAAGGCACAGAGCGAGAGAAAGCTGTCATTCACAGCTGTTTTAGTCCAATAGAAAAGGAAAGGAGGCTTTGGTGTGTTTGAATGTATATGTGTGAGGGATGGGGGTTGCTGCATACATTGCCACAGGCTTTGCTGCTATCCATAAGTATGAGGGAAGCATGCTATCTAGAATCCCTCAGTTAAGTCAGTCTCCCTAAGGCTATTCTCCGAAGCCTTCCCTGTGCTTGCACATCCATGTGTATGAGCATGAGATTCAGGACGAGGGGCTGCTTTGCTCCTCTAAATTAACCCCATATGGGAGACCTTCAGAGTTAATGAAGAGATTAGTATTAGATAGATGTAGACATACACACACACACACACACACACGCAGTGCTCATGTAGGCTGTGGCGTGTTTGAATTCTCTAACGCAACCACAGAACGTGAGCAGAGACAACATTGCCTGTAGATGCATTTTTCACTGTTGGTTTGACAAAAAGCGAGCATTAAAAAGAATCAGTAATACCTACAGTTTTTTAATTATCAAATATCAAACATTTCTCTGGGGAAGAACCTAGCACAGCAGTGGAAACACAGTTTCCTTGATCTCTTGTTTGGGCTTAAACCCAGAAGGCATCAGATAATTTGAGCTCCAGTGAAGTGCTTATTTTAAGTGGGACGAAACATGCTCAAACCCTCTGGTGAATTTGTAATCTGCAATACTGTATGTATGTGTTTGTAGCTTATAGCCTACAGGCATATGATCCCAGCCTATGTTTGTAGCATTTCGAATGTGTGCACTCTCCAAAAGCAGAATTTGTGTCGTTTTATAGCCATTTCTTGTATGTTTAACCACTTATTTGTAATGATTCTCAATCAGTTTTGTTATATAATTGGCATGAAAATTTTACCATATGTATCTCTGTATCCCTGCATAGTATAGACGCATTTTTGGAGCAACTTACTGTTGCTAGGAAACATGCCAACACATGGATACGTCTCGTTGGCTGTTGATGCAAAAGTAGCAAAATGTAGTCTCAGATTAGACAGATCAAAACAAAC
>JAPZEA010000023.1:4809111-4822404 GCA_029783685.1 Heniochus monoceros | reverse complement strand
TATCACAGAAGACAGAGACGCCCAGGAAATGCTTGCTTTTCTTCCCATTTTTGCTTTAAAAAATAACTTGAATGATCAATTGGTTATCAAAATATTTGATAATGAATTTTTGATCTCCATGGGACTGAGTGGTTAATTGAATCTCATTTGCAGCATTCGGCTCTGCTGCTTTATTCTGTGCCTCTTGTCTGAACCGCAGCACGACTTCTTCATTCTTTCCTCCTTTGCTTCGCTCTTCTTCTTCTCCGTTCATCCCGTCTTGGACCATTAAAATTATAACGAATAGTGAACGGCTGAAACTCCATATGGCAATCGGTTGCCGCTTAATATTCCTCTCACAAACACAGTGTCACACACACAGTCTTTCCTTCTCCAGCATAGCGTCTAGCAGCCAGACCAACTGGACGGACAGCTTATGACACCTCCGTGACATGTGGCTGGTCCCTTAATGCTTCAGTGCTGTACTCATTTAATTGTGCTGTCACTCATGAACCTGAGAATGAAGAGATGGAGCAGAAGAGAGATGGTGGGACCTCCAGGGTTATGGAGGAGCGAATATCTTAATTTCTGTTTGGGTTTTTTTTTATATTACACTTATATTATCCCTCTCTTTCAATTTAAAGTAAGGTTCATATGGGAAGCTCATGAATTTGTAATCCGACCACTACAGTCAGTTCTGCAAGTGCATTTATTATTCCATTTAATCTGTTAAAAGATCTGTTTCTGGAGGCTCTGAATTGGTTTGCGCATAAAGCAGATTTTTGATTCTCTATTTTTGAAGTCTCATTCAGTTACGTTGATTGACCTCCTCTTTAGTGGGGTAACTGGGGGCTTTTTTGCAATGGAAAGTTTTGTAACCTTTATCCTTTCCAGTAGTGGTTTTGCTGAGCACAAACATACCCTTAGGTTCCTGCTTCTTTAGCTGTGAGGCGATTTCTGCCTCCAGCAAATATGAGACAGAGAAGAAGTGGGCAAAGTTATCAGATGGCAAGAATTCTTGTTAATTTATTCTGAATAATTCAGTTGTGGTAAAAGTTTGGGATTTGTGATGCTGTGACGCTGGACCAAAGTTATAAAACTGAATTCGAAGAAGGACTCTGGGTAAATGTTTAGAGAATATTTTCCACTTTGTTGGTTTTTGTTGGAGACGTCTATTTAAGCATCACCGTGTTCATCTTTCTTAGGTGACTACAGACCTCAAATCAAAATGCACAGACTCCCACACAGGCACCTCTGCCTCCGCCCCGCTTGCTGCTGGGATCATCGCCCTTGCCCTTGAGGCCAAGTAAGTGCTTATCACCATTTTTCTTCTTACCAAGCCTCGCTATTCTCTTCAGCTGTACGGTCTCATTCTAGCCTCCCCCATCTGCATATTTCACTGACTTTTGTTGATGAAAATCATTTAATCCAGTGGAATAGAAAACTGTTCAATATAATTTTTACAGAACAAACTCATGATTAGACTGTGCAGTAATTATTCTAGAGGAAGATTTGTCATTTTCAGAACCTGCATGTACACTAAAATATTCCAAAAGCCAAAGTAGTTTGAATTAATGCCCCACTGTTACCAGATTCTAGCATGTGGTTAGAAGTTTCCTAACTGCAAATTGGTCATTTAGTAGCAAAAGGTAAGACATTAAAACATTAAACACTCTCTCTTTTTTCTTTTCTTTTTTTTTTGGACAGACTTTTAGAAGCCTGATTATAAATGTAACACTCTTGTACTAAATCAGTCCTTAACTGCCGGCACAGCGTGTTTATGCATCGATTCTGCTCGATTTTTCCATTTCATGAATTACTTTTTAACCCTTCTGCCTGGCAGATTTTTGCAGTGCATTTACAAAAACGGTACAATTTGATATAAGCACTAATCACTCTTATCCAGTCAGGCAGCACTAATGGAGGGACAAACATGAATGTCAGAACAGTCCTGAAAATGAGTAATTAGTCTTGTGGCAAAACGGAGTTGGCTATAGAAAAAGATTGCAATTAGGAACGGATTTGATGAGAAAGTTACAAGATTATATGCTTTTATTTTTGAAAATCCACAAGAAGTTGGTAATAGGTTTGAAGTTAAACCCAACTGTGACCTCCTGTAACCATTTTTTGTGCTGCTTTCATTAAAACCGGCATGGCTGCAGGCAGGATAATCACTTCAGACTTTTTCAGGTTTTCATTTTATTATTCAGTTTTTGCCCACAGGCAGGAATTGAGTTCAAACACATGTTGACTGAAGATTTACCGTAATTCAGGTGTATTTGACTGGTACTTCATTGTATTCTGTATTTGTCCACCTGCAGGTTAAGACTGTGGAACGTATTGTGTCTATTTGATGTATTTGAGAGCCTCAACTTTTTAAGAGTCTTACCATGTGTGTCCCCCTGTGTGTGTGTGTGTTTGCATGTGTGCGTGTGTGTGTGTGTGCGTGCGTGCGTCTCCTCTTTTTATGTGGCTGTGGTTGTGTGTGTCTCTGTATGTGCTTGCCATATACACTTGTTCCAGTAAAAACCTGACCTGGAGGGACATGCAACATCTGGTTGTACGAACTTCTCACCCTGCCCACCTGCTCACCAATGACTGGAGAACCAATGGGGTTGGGCGCAAAGGTACAGCAACTCCTTCCAAGTTCTCCTCTGCCCTCTGCGGTTTGCAGACGTCTTTGAGGCTCATTAATATGTTGTGTGTCTGAGAAACCAAATTGTCATTAGAGATGCAAGGCCCTGATTGTGTGAAATCTTAAAATGGGATAGATGCTGTGTTGCTGGGAGAGTCAGGCTGACATTCATGTGTTTGTTTCCTCTTTTGTCTCTTGATCACTGCAGTTAGCCATTCATATGGATATGGTTTACTTGATGCCAGTGCAATTGTAACACTGGCAAAGACATGGGACAGTGTGGGGCCACAGCGGAAATGTGTCATCACCATGGTCTGTGAGCCAAGGTTAGTACGCTACACTACACACACACACACACACACACACACACATGCACACAGGGTCCAATATCATGGCTCATGTGTTGCAGTATACGTTGCAGGCGATGGAGCTGACAGCTCCTTCCACGAAAGCAACCACGCATCACATACATTTGCCCAGGGAAATCAGCACTGGTCCAATCAATTTAAATGTTTGTGTGTGTGTGTGTGTGTGTGTGTGTGTGTGTGTGTGTGTGTGCGTGCATGCATGCATGTGTGTGTGTGTCTAAATAGGAAGGATGCAATTTACTGAGAGGAGAGGATGTCATTACAGAGCTGGAACATGAAACACTTTGCAGAAGCGGACTCGATAGCCCACCTGAAAACACACACACACACACACACACACACACACACACACCACCCCTCCCACATGTTAACTGTCTCCTAGATCGATCAGTAACAAACTGCGTGTACAGCTGGCATTCTTTGACAATGGTGACACACACCACTACCACAAACACACACACACACACACACATACATGCGCACACACCTCTGTGTCATAGCTCTCTATTTCAGGCTGAGATCTTGTCACCCTGTGGGATATCGGGCTACTTAGTTTGGCAGAGAGAGGACAGAGCAGGAGGCATTACAGCTGTGTCTGTGCCAGTGTCTCTCAAAGACTGATGGGTATGGCACCTTGGCAAGCATACACAGGGTGAACCATTTGCTCCCCACCAGCCATATGGTGGACTTCTTTTGCTAACTTCTGTCATTTGCATCAACAAGTTGTTAGTATGTGCCAGACTGCCATGCATACAATTTACATCTCTGCTTAGCAATGGCAGGATACTGCTGTCTTTCTGGAAAACTTTTTTTTGGCTGAGGCAGATTTAATGACAGCCCACAATTTGCTGTCTGGAAGTTCTGACACAAAGATCTCCTCTATTCACCAGTACGGTAGTCGTCAGCTCAGTTTTGCACTTCTAGTACCAGTAATATTGTTCTGACTAGAGTGAAGTCCATATTTTTCTTTGGTTGAAAGTAAAGTTTGGTTATGACAATGGTTGTTAATTTCCATCAGCGGTGTACGTGGTATAAAAAGTATGATGTATTATCATGTTGACGTAAAGGCACACCCCTCTGCTTGTCTGAGCCTGTGTCTGACAGCTTCAGTAGTTAGGAAGGCCATTGGCTCTCAGCACGGCTTTCTTGTCGACAAATCTTTGTACTTAAGACAGCCTGCTTCATGAGTGTGTTTGTGTAACTTGTGATGTAGCCTTAAAACTGGAATCACCTGAGTCTGAGAGGCCTGGCCTCTGCCTGTTAATGTGGTGCCATGACTTGCTGCAAGGAGAGGAATGTTCATTTGAAAAGCTCAACAGGAAATTTACAAAACTGTTTCAAATAGGCAAATAGTTTGATAAACTCTGTCATGTGTAATACCCTCGCTGTGACATACTTAATAACAATTAAACAGAAGATGCTTGTTTTTGTAGACATGTAGGCATGTGACACTGATAGATAGTATTGAATGTGCTAGCAGTTGAATGAACACATGATTGATTTTTATTTTTAGCTCAGGTTAGAAAAACATTTAGCAGACATATGGTATTAAATACATCACAAATCAGATATTTGCCAATCAACTTTAATATAAATGCACAGATCTTGAGTTTTCTGGTCATTACAATCAGTTGCAGTGCCTGTTTCTGCTTTCTCCCCTATTTTGTGTGTCCAGCTACTAAAGAAGGTGAGTAATATTACTTGAGCCTTTACGAGGGCTAAAAGAATCGATAATACTGTCTCATTTGTCCATGAAGATAATGATTTGACTGCGGTCAAATGATAGGCAGACATTTCAGCATTACCCATGTATGCGTGTGGGTTGTTTCAGTGGTAAACTCAGATGTCAGATATGAGTCACTCAAAAGTAGAGGTAATAATACGGTTGAAAAGTTTGAATGTAGGCAAAAATTTTGTCTTTAGGGTTGTGACGGTAAGAGATTTGCATAATTCATTCAAAATTTTACATCACGGAAGTGGTATATATCATGGTATAGTAAATGTTCTGTGAATTTAATTAAGAAACGGTTTAAGATAACTGTAACATACTGTATTGTATCGCATTTGATTATTGACTTTGAAAAGAACTTCTTTCTACCATTGAATGCTATATGAACCGTCATACCGCCAAACCCTACTGACAAACATGAAACTTGAGGTAAACTTGAAATATTTTTTTGATAATACTAATACGGTATAATTCAGTACCTTAGATGATCAAATGTACATGGTATGATAACTGTCAATTTAATATCATGGTATACCGTGCATTTGGCATACTGCTGCAACCCCACTTATAATATGAATAAGAAGTTCCATTCTATCAGCTATTTTGAATGTAAATTTAATCGTCACCTGTTTTGTAGCATTGCAGTGGGCTCCTGTGGATGAATTTACTTCAGCATTTGATTAACTCAGATTTTGGTTTTAAAGCAGATCAAAACTGGGGATGTTGCTTGTAACAATAACAACTACTAATGTGCATGGCACATAAAACACTGTTTCTGTAGCATTCCAGATGAAGGTTTATTTATCAATTGGATCAAGTTTATAGGTGTAATTGAAAATTGTCACCGAGTTGCAGAACACTCATCATGATTCATGATGTATCATTTACCCCTGTGGTACTGCTTGCTTTGCAGTTCTACCTGGTGTGAAACTGACCCTCCAGTGTAGTGTGCAGGGACAGACCAGAAATGCAACGGGCTTCCCCCATCTCCCATTACAGTAGGCTAGTTCCCCTTTCCAGTAAGGGTGACATGGTGGCTTAGATGTGTATGCACTTTGGCAGCTTTTATGACTGCTTTATTTAGACTGCGGTCTTTCTTCGGAGGATGTTGATAGGAAGGTGCTATTTTGCTATTAACCAATTCACTTCTCTGTACACAGAATTTTGGTTTTTCTTACAGTAACTTCCAAGTTGGCATAAGCCAGTGGTTCTCAAACTTTTTCTCGAATGCCCCCCTTTAGAAGCCGAAAACTTACAGCCCCAACCCCGCAATTTTCATCCGTCATGAACTATGATAGAGATTGAGAACCACTGCTATTGTCTATATCAGCATGTTGAATAATTATGTTGACAAATCCTAATTCTTAAGCCTAAAAACGTACTTAAACTATATAAAAAATATCTTTGCTATACCCCTGACTGTGTTTTATCTCTGTTCTTAAGGTATGGCCTCACAAGTCTTGGTCTACCCATCACACCTGCACTCAGCTCAAACAAGTGCCTTAGGAACCAGCAGCAGTGGTACCAGTAGACACAAAGACGAAGCTCACCGCAGCAATAACACCAGCAGAGCCTTTCAGCACCGACCCCCGCCGAAAACATATGTGATTGGAGTCAACTACGGTATCGCCTATCCCAATAACGTTATCCCATCCTCAACCGGTGCTGATACAGGAAGACTGCACAGGGGACTGCAGCTTGGAGAGAGGGAGGAGTGGGCATTACAGACTGCAGGATTACGGAGGGAGGAGAACTGGGAGAGACAAGGAGAAGGTCCAGCGGGGATCGAGGAGTCTCTTAGCCAGAACAGAGGTCCACAGGAAGTGAGGCTTCACAGAGACAGTGGTGGAAGTCCATCAGGAGGAGGTCTGGACTGTGGGATACTGAGGAGGGCCTGTATAAGAGCAGAGGAGGAAGAGGGCAGAAACAGAAAAGCACAAGCAAGAGGAGGATACGTCAACCTTGTAGACACAGGTGCCACCCAGAGATGTGAACAGAAGGCAGGTGAAGGTGGAGAACATCCGCGGGAGAACAGCTGCATCGCAACCATGCAGATAGTGGAGGAGGTATCTTCTCTACCGTCGCTTCCTCCCCCTGTGGCTATGTTGCAAACCAGCAAAGGAAACAATGCAGACACACTGAGAGTAGGGGCTGGAGGGACACTGCCTACTCAACACAACAGGGTTGATGTGGTTAACGGCATGGGAGTCAGGGTGGATGGGACCGAAATGGGGCCTAATGGCAGCACAGAGACGGTGGCAGGAGCTACAGTGACCAGAAGTGGATCAGGAGATGGTGACTATCAGTTAGTTCAGCATGAGGTTCTGTGCTCTTTGAAGAACAGTTACGAGGTCGTGGAGTTTCTGGGTCGTGGCACCTTTGGTCAGGTGGTGAAGTGCTGGAAAAGGGGAACGAATGAAGTGGTGGCTGTCAAAATACTGAAGAACCACCCATCCTATGCACGTCAGGGACAGATTGAGGTGAGGATTTGCATGTTTTTGTTGTGCAAATAGAACAAATGTATTGTTTTGCCTGTGTTTTAGTTGAAATTGTGTATTAACTGAATATCTGTAGGTATGGCAACCCCATGGCTTATAACTGCAATTGTATTTGGGCGTGACACCAGCACATGACAACAGAAACACTGCTTCTATTGTCATTTTTAATTGCAATTTGATCCTTCTAGATGCTAAAAAAATGTGTGTTTGCAGAAGTTTTCTTATGGCTTTGTGTTCCCTTTAACTGAACCTGTGTTATTCCTTGTTCCTGAACTCTCAGGTGGAGATCCTGGCGCGGTTGAGCAGTGAGAATGCAGATGAGCACAATGTGGTGCGTGCTCTGGAGTGCTTTCAGCATCGCAGCCACACCTGCTTGGTGTTTGAGATGCTGGAGCAAAACCTCTATGATTTCCTGAAACAGAACAAGTTCAGTCCATTGCCACTCAAAATCATCAGGCCTATCCTGCTACAGGTAAAGTGACATCTGTTGCAGACATACACAGATACAGTGTAACCCATACATGCAGATACAGTACTCATACGCATGGATGCAAACACAGGTGCTCATAGAAGATAATGTTTTGTTGGGGCTTGACATGCCAACATCCAATGTTGTGCCACAATCTCAAACTTACTTATAATACGTCTTTATTTGTTAAATCTTTGCAGGTTGCAACAGCCTTAAAGAAGCTTAAGTCTCTGGGTTTGATCCATGCTGACCTGAAGCCAGAGAACATCATGCTGGTGGACCCCACCAGACAGCCCTACAGAGTCAAGGTCATTGATTTTGGCTCAGCCAGCCATGTGTCCAAGGCTGTCTGCTCCACTTACCTGCAGTCCAGATACTACAGGTGAGGACTTCCGCAAGTTCAAAAACTGATAGACCTGTCCTTGTTTCGGGGTATTTTCTTGGCTCATACACCTTGAAAGCACTGCAAGGGAGTCAGTCTACAGTGGGCGAGGCTTGAGTTGACTCAAATACTTATTCATACTTTTTAGCACTTTTTTCGTTAGTGTTCCTCTGTTACTTGTCAAAGCTGTTTTTAAATCCTACAGAAATAATTTGCTGTCATCAGGAACGTTTGTTATACCGGTTTTTGTCAGTTTAGAAATGACCATGGATTCATTGTTCAGTGATAATTTTCACAACCCAGCTGCCAAGTTTATAATGAAGAATTGCATTGCTGAGTTATACCCAGGGGAAAGCACAGTGTTTTGGGCCAAATGTTGTTCTGAAACCTTTGGTCTGAAGCCAAAAGTCGCTCCACCACTGACACATTTTTACTTATAGTCTGGTTTGTTATGAGAGTAACCAAAAAAATTCAAAAGAAGAATGTCAGCCTCTTTCAAATAGTACAAAATGTTCAGAAATGAGATCCACGGGGTAGAATATTTTGAGGAATATCAGACACATCATAAAGTCATATGTTGTGTCATTTTTCATCATGATGTGCAAACATAAGTTATTGGACTTAGTCACATGGGTAATGCTTGTTTATGTGTGAGTCTCTGTTTGTTTCCCACAGGGCTTAGCGAAGTCTTGCCCCAGCTTTATGTGTTTAGGCCTCCTCTCTTCTTACGTAATGTGAAGTGCTCTGTATTAACCTGCACACTCTCACTTGGAGCTCCATGACATACACAGCCGTTTCCCCCCTTTCTGTGTTTCTGGCTTTCACTTTTTGTCCTCTTCGCCTGCTGTCTTTCTCTTCGCCCTGCCCCCTCACTCTTTCCTGCACTCAGGCATTCTTGGACCCATGCCTGCATGCATGTATGTCTGATCTGTGTTCAGTGCGTCACGCCCTAAACTCTGCTGCTCTTGCATAACGTGTAGAGGAACTGAGATGTTTATATGAGGAACGCCATCATGAAATATTTGGTGTGTATTATAAGCTACAGTGAAAGGAGAAAGTACTTATGAAATGCAGGCATGATTGTAAACTTCAAGACACATTGTGCAACTATCATTAAGTAATCAAGTTGTAAGCTCACATTATGCCACACAGTACATAAAAGGATCTGCTGTTGTTAAACAAAATTGCAGATTATACAAAACAGAATATCTGTTCAACATCAAAACCTGTTCATTCATTTGTAGTACACTGGGAATTGTTAATGATTCATCTTTGACTTGGCATGTGTCAGCTAGTGGCAGGTGACACATTTAATGATGTCCACACTTGTTTCCAAGGCAAAGTATTTGCTTGTCATTTAGCACTGGACAACTTCTTGCCTGGCAGTTGCAATCACCAACGCTCTTACAAGCAAGTTTGAGCAAGTTTTATCAGGTTGGGTAAACTATTGCAAACGTTGTGCAATCTATGACAAATGCTCTTGAGAGACTGGGTATGTCTGCAGCTAATGCACTGCACACACCCACCTTTCCGCTCCGTGCACTCCTGACTGTGTTTTCGTGTAAGGAGCACAACATTTTCTCAGCTATTTCAACTCTAATATATGCTAATGGTGTATACTATATATCGGGACACGTAACTGTGGGCCTCCTGTCCTGAAGCAAACTTCTTTACACCAAATGACAAGCCTCACTGCACCAGAATACCAGCATTAACCCTACAACTTCACTGTTTTTGCTAAAGCAAGCCGCTTTTTAGGCCCCCCTCTCAGACGAGGTGGAGCGTGGCGCTATAGCTGTTACATAACATAAGGTCCTTTCTCTGTAGTTGACATGGTTAAGTGTGTATGAATGTGCGTTCATGTGTGCGTTATGTCTTTGAGCAGCGGCTGCGATCATAGTGCAGTTAAAATGGGTTGGCACTGAATTTTAGGGAGGTCACCCAGGACACAGCAGGCCAGGGAAGAATGTGGTATGTAAAAACCCGCATTTAGATCCATGAAAAAACACTCAGACATTCCTGTGTGTTTCTGGGTGTGCTCATATGTGTGCCCCCGGTCGATGCAACAGCTTCAACGCTGCGTATTTGATGCAGGTTACAGAATGTACTCTAACATGCTTCACAATAATAAATGAAAGAAGATCTCTGAGGATGGAAATTTGGTACATGAAAATTATCTGCTGCAGCCACAAAGCTATTTTAACCTGAAAGCTTGTGAAGTGTAACATGTGGCTATATTTTGCTGTGACCACCTGCATTGTGCAAAAGTTTCAGTCGAATCTTTTGTTTATTTTTTGCATTTTTGCATTATTTTTAGCAAATCTATTTTTGTGCATTTTGCCAAAAAAATGGCAAGTCATTGGGTTGAAAGGTTATTCAGAGAGTACAGTCACAGTAAGTTTTTGGTTTAAAATAAACACTAGCACTTCCGTTCCGCTGCCACTTCTCTTTACTTACCTCTCAGACTACCTCCCTTCCACTGTGTGTTTGAGTGGGTAGGAATTGGCTTAGGTATGACGGCCGCTGGTCGTATATACACATTTGTCGTTTACTGTGTGTGTTGCTGGGGCTGTATGTATTTGTTTGGTAAATACCTGTGTTCATAGGCAGATGTCAACACACTGCTCTGCACTGTTTTTCATATCTATATGATTATGTCATTTAAGTCTCAGCCTCAGAGAGGTAAGTGTGTGTGATTTTGTTTGTACATAAGGTTATCAGGAGCATGGTTTGCAGCATTCTTCATTTCTTGTCCCCTCGACTCGCCAGCTTTCCAGCTGCCTGACTTTGCTTTTGCTCTTGGTCAAAGACATCAGAGACCTGGACTCTTCAAGAGTTCGCCTCATGTAAATAGTCGGCCTTTGACTCGAGCACCTTTTTTTTTTTTTTTTTTTACTTTGGGCTAGTTGTAGTGAAATTGTTGATATCACTGAAGTTGAAGTAGCTGTATATAAGCTTCCAGTATCACAAAATCTTATTTTAGGGTGACTAATAATCATCCTTATCTCAGAGACTTTATCTTATTTTTCAACTAGCGCTGACAGGAGTAAGTCTAAGTGGATTGCATGGTTGTCACAGGACACTCTGCCTCCTGCTGCCTCTGCAAAGGGTGTGGGTGCAGTTTTAACTCCTAAATTCAGATGAATTAAAAAGGACATCTATCTGGTTTAAAGATAGTATTTAAGTATTTTTAAAGTCAGATAGTGTTTCATAGTGGTCTGATTTTTATAGAAATCTATAGGCCAATCTACAAGGAGCTGCGTGGTGTCGACTACGATGTTTCAAATTTGAAAAGCACATACCCCGTCCATGCACAAGCTGCAATTACTGTGCATAATTTCTGAGGCAGGACAACCATGCTGAAGGCCTTACGCTGGATTTAAATCAGCCCTGCAACCATGTTTTTTTATTAATCGTCTCATGCGTTTCTGATGCAAATGAAATGCTATTTTACCCAATCCAGCTCTCTACATGGGCCACATAATGGCTTATATTTCACTTGCGTAATGCAGTCTTAAGCACAGCCGACTGATTGTGTATTGATCTCCAAGCACTGTCCAAGCATGAATGACCAACACTCAAATACTATGCCTGAGCGCATCATGTATAGACATAGATGGAGAACTGAGGGTGCTGCTAATGTGCCGCTCTCACTTTGAGGGCTTGTGTAACTACTGTGCTCCCCTGCCTCCGGTCTGTTGGTCTGGTCCCTGTCAAACCAAAGGACCATGTGGTTGCTCATCTCATTGAAAGCCCTTCTCTGTTCTGGCCCCACAGCGGTGGATTAAAGAAAGGACAGTATAGTCATGCTGGGCTGGAAACCCATCAAACTACAACTAAACACTCCATGCTGAGTGCACTTATGTCTCCTAGTTGTTTGTTTGGTTTGATGACATCTAGGTCTTGTTGTTGTTTAATAGATATTCTTTCTGAAGTAACTCAATAAATTTAATGTAATATTTCTCTACATTACAGAGTATTTTTTTGTGGAGTGGGCTTTTCTCACTGAAGTCAGAGGATCTTTTCTCTTTCTAGTTCATTCCTCTTGTTCCACGAGGAAACAGAGAAACTGTTAACAAGGACGAGGAAGAGAAAACTGTAGAGAAGGAGAGCGACGGAAAGAGACGCGGGGTGGGGTGTTGTCTTATCGTTGTGAAACAGGGTCGCTCAGAGACAAAAAACCATGAACTAATTTCATACCAAATTTACATGAAAATTACTATTAATTACTCAGAGATATTAGGTATGTTGGAAACAATTATACGATCCACATGCAGACATTATTATGTAAATGTAATTTTGTTTCTGTTCCCCATGTGAGGCGATGGATCATCTGGTTGTTGAGACTTGAAAAACAAACCAAGAAAGAGTGCTTGAGAGGTGTGTGTGTGAGTGTGAGTGTGAGTGTGTGTGTGTGTGTGTGTGTGTGTGTGTGTGGCATCTGGCCTTAAGTGTGTGTGTTTCTGTTCTGTCCCCATTGAAAAGTTTCCCCCCTTCTGTTTCCTCCTCTTGTCGTTGTGTAACTTGGTGATTAGTTGGATCCTGTGCTGTGTGTTTCTTGAGGGCCATGGCTCTCTAAGGCGAGCGGCACACAGCGGTCGCCTGGCGACAAACCGGCGACAGGTTGTCGTGGCAACCTTGGTGTGATAGATGTCCCCGCCTCCCGCTGTCGTCTTGGCGATGTCCTGGTGTTTATCTTGCTATCCTTCGCCGTGAGCCCTCATTTATCATACCGCTGCTCAAAGGAGGCACATCCCTCACTAACAGCACGTCTGATTAAATATTAATCACTTTTTAAAACACTGCCAGGTGTGTGTGTTCAAAAACAAAAGTGTGTTTTTTGTTATCCTGCAAGCTCACATTGGGAAGAACTGTTTTCCAAAGGGGCTTCCTTCCCGTCGTGAACAGAAGTAGCGTCGGCTCTGCTTCCCTCTGTGTGTCTCCTCTCCAATATTTAATTAAAGCAAAGTAATGGAACACTCTGAAAATTAAATCTGAAGGCCCGTGAAAGTGGAGCAGCCATTTGCCCGGCGTGACTAAGTCCATTCTAATAAAATTTGTCTGAATACGTAAGGGTGTGTGTCTCTTTCTGTGTTTGCTTTCCAAACTTTTCATGTTTGGTGAAGTCATGCCATCTGGATCAACGGTGCCACGGTTGTGTGTGTGTGTGTGTGTGTGTGTACATCTGAACAGCAGCTGTTTAAGGGCAACAGATGGCTCCTCCTCCTCTCTC
>JAPZEA010000023.1:4777796-4790530 GCA_029783685.1 Heniochus monoceros | reverse complement strand
ACTTAACACAAATACAGCGTTGCTTACAGTAACAATCTTGAAGATTTTCATCTACAACCCTGATTCCAAAACAGTTGGGACGTTGTGTAAAACTTAAATAAAAACAGAATGCCATCATTTCCAAATCCTTTTCGACCTATATCCAATTGAATGCAGCACAAACACAAGATTTTAATTGTCAGTGGTTTTTGTAAATATACACTCATACTGAATTTGATGCATGCTCCAAGAAAGTTGAGACAGGAGCATGTTTACTGCTGTGTTACATCATATTTTCTTTTAACAACACTCAGTAAAGTAAGTGTTATGGAACTGGGAACATTAACTGTTAAAGTTTTAAAAGTGAAATTCTTTCCCATTCCTGCTTGATATACAGGTCTGGACTGCAGGCAGGCCGGTCTAGTACCTGCACTCTTTTACTATGAAGCCATGCTGTTGGAACACAGAATGCAGAATGTGTCTTGGCATCGTCTCGCTGGAATAAGCAGGGACGTCCCTGAAAAATGTCGTCTGGATGGCAGCATATGTTGCTCCAAAGCCTGTCTGTACCTTTCAGCATTAATGGTGCCTTCACAGATGTGGGAGTTACCCACACCAAAACAAAGCAGTCATTTTCATCATTTTTTGACAGTGGATCAGTTTGAAATATTGCAGAGAGTAATTTAAGAAGAAGAAGCAGCCACAGTGAAGTGTTAGATGAAGGGCTGCAGGTGATAGGCTGCACACCTCCAACTTCTCACAGATGTAGCAGTTCCTTCCACTGTGCCCTGCTGCTCGCAGACGTATGCCGTGTGCAGTGTAAACTCACAGAACGATTGAAAAAGGACAATCATTGTTTGACTTCTTTAGTGAAGCGGCTATACTTTGTTTTGCTGCTCACAGACTTATGTGATGTGTGGTACTAAACTGCACTTGCTGTTACCACCAGTAACTGCAGGTGCTGCCAAATCAACCAGGACTGAAATCTTAAGGATTGTTACTTTAACAACATAATAGTAAATGTGGCTTGGGGGTATCTTGATCAGTTCTTTTAATATGCAGTAACAACTGTCAAATTCTAGGTTGTGACAGGCATTTTCAGACGCAAAACCTGGATTTAAGATCTAATGGTGAATGTATGTCTTTTATATCTGGATCTGTTTTCTCTGGTATGCATGCTTGTTTGCTGCTTGAAATCTTTGTTAGTCGTTGGTCTGCTTCACTGTCTTTAGTCTTGCAGGTCATGTGGACTAAACCTGCCATCCATTTTTACATTATGTACATCCTTGCCTGACCCAAGTCTGTCTTCTCCCTGTTTCAGTCTCAGAGTCCTGGTCCCGGTCCAAAGGGCGCTGCAGCCTCATAGGACAACACAGCACTCCTTCCTCCGTCCCCCTCCTCCCATCGGCCCCCCCTCTGTCCCGACAGCAAAAGGTGACTGGGCAGCAGCAGCAGCAGCAGCAACAGCAACAGCAGCACCCTCTGGGCTTTGGGCAGGTCAGTTTGTTTCTTTGTTTCTTTTTATAATATAATATATGAGGCATTATGCAGGGCCTGAACACTTCAAAATATATCGGTGAATATTAACAGGAGGGATTTTTGTCAGAGCAGCAGACCTAAAGTCATATGACAGGAAAATGTTGATTTAAAACTAACTGGGTTGTGTTGTTTAGTGGAATAAGAACAGACATTTTACCAAGCTTACATAACAGCTTGCAAATCAGGTGTTTGGAACAAGAAACAGTGTTTCTATGAAAACTTAAACCCAGGGGCTACATTGTGGAAGATGCTTGAAGCAGACAGATGTGAAAATCCCAAAATGTATTCTGGCACTTTTTTAGTAAGGTACCTTTAGAGATATGTGTCTCTAAAGCTCACTAACAAATGCTTGAACATGTTGCACCTTGTTTGATCTGGATAAAAAAAGCAAAGTGTAAAAACAACAGGATGCGGTTTTGCAGTTGTTTCAGGACATTTCTGCTTCTGGCCAAGAGGTCGTCCAGCACAACATACTGTTTTTACACTTTGGTGTTAATTAATGAGTTTTAGAGGTGCTGGTACGGGGATTTTGTTACCTTCAGACTGAGCCAGGCTGGCTGTTTGCCCATGTTTACAGTCTTTGTGCTAAGCTAACTAGCTGCTAGCATGGTCACTCATGAGAGTGGTACCCGTCTTTTCATCCAACTCGCTGCAAGAAAGTGAATAAGTGTGTTTCCCAAAATGTGCAGATATTCTCTCAGCAGACTGTGCAGAATCTGGGTGTTAACAGGTTGTCATTGTGCTCGTCTCTTCTCTCTCAGGTGCAGCCGTACGGTTCAAACCTCAGCAACAAAGAATGGAACGGCAACTATGGGCCACTGCGACCGCACGCCTACATCCCCCCTACTGTCCACACACACACCTTCACACACCTGCCACACAGCAGCCCCACGCACACTGCGACCGCCCCGCACACACACACCCAAGGCCTGCCCGCGCACACACTGCTGTCCTACCCTCCCAGTGGCCCCCTCACCGCTGCTCACCACCCCCACCCCATCCTGCCCTCTCGCCCCCCTCCTCCCCCTCTCCTTCAGCACAGCTACAGTCTCTCCCACCCCCAAGGAGGCGCTATAGTTCACCAGGTGACCCTGGGCATCAGCACCCACCCCCACCACCCTGGACCCCCTGCTCCCCACCCACACAGGCTCCTCCCCTCGCCAACCATCCACCCACATCAGCAACCCGGCTATGCCCACCACCCCCACCAGTTCAAGCCTCCCTTCCCCCATCCTCACCCTTACATGGCCTCCCCGGCCGCCTACACAGGCTTCCCTCTGAGCCCCACCAAGCTCAGCCACCACCCCCAGTTCTCTTACATCTGAGGAGCAGGACGGGGCCGCAGCAGTACCTTCTTGTGAGGAAGGCCAACGGGAAATGGACTGGGGCTGCAACCTGGGCAGGTAGAGCTAGCAGCAGAGCACAAAACGGACACTTGTGATGATGAAGATAAAGAAGAGGAAAATGTGGTCAACAAGAGGAGGCTGGATAACAATGTATCAAAGGGGACTGAGGAAGAAAAGTTAAAGTAACAATGCTGAAGATAATGTTTTATGGGGACACACAGCCTCTGTAATCTGGAGGTTCTTGTCAAAATTCAGTGATGGTGTTTGATTGTCAGAGCAAGTTCAGCTCTGAAGGACCTCCTGCACAATCATGTCAGCCAACGGAGCAAACGACGATTGATTAAAACGGCAAAGCTTTATACGAGAACATCACAAAAGTGAATGAATTCGCAAATGATGGCGATACGGAAATTTGAATTAAGAATGTGTCCTTTGCACATTACCTCCTGTCATTTGTTGTTCGAGTAGTGTTCACAGAATATAATCTAATTAGAGGCTGGAAATCATTTGTTGTTGTTGCTGTCAGGGTGCTCAGCCTCCCCTTCCCTTTATCTTTGTTGCCTTGTAGCATGTGCTAGCCAGTCAGATCTGTTTGTTAAGCCATCCCAGTCTGTATTAACCAGGATTGAACGCTCCTGTCTTTGTTCGAGGCAGACTTTACTGCTGCCGTCTCTAGTGCCTTAAAACCAGAGTCTATGACGTTTCTTCAGGAGTTTATAGATTGTAAATTTAAATGGGCTTGCAGCACTTAACTCTCAGACTCTGAATATGATGGGCTTATTAGATGGATATGAGGATAATGCTTGTTTTTTAATATTGGCAAAGGTTGGACTTCAGTTTGCTTTCTAACTCAGAGTATGGATTTACTTTAGCTAGTGGCTGCACATTTAGGGCTTTGACTGAATGAGCTTTTTATGTACATAAAGAGTGATTTGATATTTTGATAATCGATTTCTATTCACTATAGTACTTAATTCATAACAGTATTGTCACTGTTTACTGTAACTGCAATACAATCTAGATAGCCTCTGGGTTGCTGTGTTTTTGTTTTGTTGCATTTAGGCTAGACTTGCATTAATGCATTTTATGTTTTAGTTTTTGGGAGTGGCATAGACTTAAAAAAAAGATTGTTTTATGTTTTTACTTCTAAATGCTTCTCAGTGTTTGAAATAACCTATGAACTTACAGTATCATTGCTGGGCTATTGAGTGTTAGAGGTGTATCGATAATTGTTTCAAATATTCGTGTGAGATGAACCTTTTGTCCATGTATTGAAGCCTGTTTCTCAGTTTTGATACATTCCTTCAGGGTGGATGCATAGCCTTGATTGTTTAGTTTAATTTCCAGTGTGTAGTAGAGCTGCGTCTTTACCTGTCATATCAGCTGGTATTTTACTCCAATCAGCACCAAAGACTGTTCATTAATCATTTCTGAAGCATGGTCGATACTATTTCTCCTTTCACCTCCAGCATACTGTTGCAATTATCAACATTAGAATATATTGTGAGATCTCTATTTTAAAAATGAGGTTGAGGTTTTATTTTTCTGAGCTATGTTTGGCAAATTGTATTTGGAATGTATAGATAATGAGCTGCTATGTACTGATTATCTGCCACTTCGTAGCTGTGAATTTAGAGGATTAATCTCATTCTAGCCTGCATTCTCTCCTTTGTATTGTAGTTCTGACAACTAGATACAATAGAAGTGGGTTTTATTTTTAAGTATACTGAATGCTATTCCTATATGCTAGTGCCTCTGTATATTGGCTTTGTTGTTTTGAAGTGATTGTAAACTGCTGTAATGGAAGTTATGAGTTTTTTTTTTTTGTTTTTTTTTTAAAAATTCTGTTGCTTTTTGGTGTGTGTGTGTGTGTGTGTGTGTGTGTGTGTGTGTGTGTGTGTGTGTGTGTGTGTTTGTGCATTTAGCATCAGTATTTCAGACGTAGGCTGGGTTCACTCTTGGATTCTGTAACCGGTGTGTCGTTGATGTATTATCGTTTCTCAAGTTTTATTCTAATGACGTGGTTTTTATTTCCTTTATTGGACTGTATTCGCAACTCTTTGTACTGTATAACTAGTGCCTTTCTTCAAACAAGTGGCTGTCAGATGACGTCTTCAAAATCGATATCAAAGCAGTTGGAAAATTTGTAGACTCGTTCCTTCTAAGAGGATCAGCTCCTATTTTCACATCACGAAACCCCAAAGGTGTTTGTTTGTTTGAGTAATATGAGGTCTGAAAACAATCTTATTTTTTACAGAATCCTAAGAAAGTACAAGTCAGGGAATGCTTTTTTGCGCTCACCAAGAACACCGTGCAGTACTCAAAAACATAGGGCCTGAAAATACACAAATGCAAAGCTTTATTCTCACACCGTGAATGTATTTGTGGAGCTCGAGACTGTTTCTGGTTTGCAAATGAGTTATTTGTTGCATTTCTGATGGCTACGCAGCGTTTTCTCTCATTTTGTGATTGGGATGTTGATAGTTCCTGTATGCAGCTATTACCATAGGTAGATATCGTGTGTTTCGGTCAGAGGGTTTCAAAATGCTTTATCCATCAATCATACTCAAAGTTTAGGTCCAAAGCTGTCCCATCCTTATCTATGGAAGCATATTGCTGCCACTGTGGAAAAAATAAAGGTCCGTTTCTTGTTATGAGAAACTTTTCTTGTTTTTATAAGATCCAACAAGAAATACTTACTACTAAAAACAGAATCATTTGGTATCTAGTAATGAGGAGAAAATCAGTCATAGCATGAAAAATTCAAATTGTTTGAACTTGAAAACCAGAAAATTTTCTCATTACAAGGCACCAAATATTTTTTTTTGTCATGGTGGCAGCAGTAACGCTGCCGTACACACCTACTTAAATGTATTACATTGTAATGGTTTTGCTATGTTGCTTGTAATGGTGGGTGTATTTTGTGTACTCGTCTGATATGCTACTCTGACGATTCTTAGACAAACAAGAGGATGCACTTGTCAGCCTGGAGTGCAGCCCAGAATTCTAACTGATAGGTGTGTGTCATGGCACGGTGATCTGTACTTTACTTCAAGGAAAATCTGTTTTTTTTTTTTTTCACCCTGTGCCGTGCAGCTTCTCTCGTTGACTCCCGTACGCCTCTGTTCTTTCTGTCAGCTCAGCACCTGTGATGAGATGAACACATGTCCCACCTCAATGATTCCCCACGCCGTAATCCCCCACCACTTCGGGTTGATTGCTTAGGATAGATAATCCTGCTTCCCTGCAGCCTTACGCTGACAGTTGCATCATCAAAGTCACCGCAGGGTCACACAGTCCCAGATCCAAAGCTCAAGAAGGACATGGAGCCCAGCAGCCTTAAGTAACAAAGCAGGCCTGAGGACTTGTTAAATACTTCTAAAACATCAGAGGAAAATTGAGCTTACTGTCTCTGTTAACAGACAAAGAATTTTTTGGGGATATAACAAAAAACAAGGATTGAATCCACTTTGTTCATCAGTATTTCACAGATTAGACTGTACTCTGCTTTCAGAAAATAAGGTGTTGGTCCATGTAGGCCTGCTTTTACTGGGATCTCACATGGCAAAACTACCAGCTCAACAAACATGGGTCTGAGCATCTCATTTTGGTCCTTGGCTGAGAAATAAATAGTGCGATTTTACTCCTAAGACACGTTTTAGGTGGATTTTGTACCACAGTTATCTAATTATCGGGTTGACAGTTCTTGTATTTAGACACAAATATGTAGACATGATTGCTAAATTGAAACTGTTACTGTTATAAATATGTGTAGATCTGTGTGGCTTTATGATTTTATTTTTTGATTTTATTTTTTTCTTAAATGCTACACTAGTTTGACATGTAGCAACTGCACTGTGCAATATACAACAATATGAGGACTGGGAAAATGATTATTGTTTGGATGTAATAATGTGTGTCTTACCAGTTTGCGGTCATTTTCTCCCCCCCTCTAGTTCTCAGTGAGTTTCAGTGTGACCAAGCCTTATGTACTTTGTCACAAAAAGCGGGTTCCTTCTTGGTGACTCTTATTGGTGAGTGTCAAATTATGAATTGATGGTGTACTATGTCAAGATTCACTTTGAATTAAACAAAGATCTTTTGCTTCAGTCACTGCTGTCTGTGTTGATGAACTCGTCATGTACAGGTGTTACTGTTTGCCATGTAGCAGTAGGGGCCAAAGGCTCAATAGACAAGTATGTTGGTTTATATCATGTCATGTCAATATTTTGACATTTTAAAGGTACCTATAAGAAAAAAAAATTAAGTATGTTTAGTACAATGTAGAGGTCAACACGAGCCTATTTCTAATTGTTATACTACCATTATTCTGTCCCCTCACATCTGGAACTGAGCCTACAGTCTGCTAAATATACTCAGTTTTTATGCTGATATGTATTGGCAAACTTGTTTTTATTTCCAAAATCCTACAGAAACCTTTTTAATGCGAGACATCTTGCAAATAAAAGTATGGGATCAGCTCAGCCAATTTATCCGTCTGAGTTATGATGTGACGTGATGTTTTCATGTGAAAAAGCAAAGTCCAAGCTGATATTTGGATTCTTTCAGGAGTTCTCAGACACACCGCTCAAAGGTCCGCATCTGATTTTTGTTCAAGGCCAGAGGTCCGGAATGGTTGGAGAAATGAAACTGAGGTAGACGAGGCTCAGACAGTTCGTCCATGTTCATTTCTGACTCAGACATTCTTACAACTACATTTACACTAGCTGTAGAAACTGTGTCCCAGAGAAAAGGAGACACAGTCTGCATGTGTGATTTAGGAGCTGATAGCACATTCTCTGGTGTAACGTTAATGTGTGAAATCTGCAGCAACAACACACAACACTGTCCAACAGTTGCCATGACTAAGATGTCAACGATAGGGAAATAATCGAAATTAAACCACATTCATCTGGGGACAGGATCACTGATCTCCAGCTACACTGTACGTGTACTGATGAATAGAAAATGTATTTTAATGTTCCACCTCATTGTAGCCTATTCATAACCTGAGGCATGGCAGGCGTCCTCAACTACATTTGTCCGAGGGCCAGAATTGTTCTAAGCAGACACTGTGGCCAGACTTTCAAATAAAAAAATACATTTATTTAGGCCTAGTTAGCCCATTATTGATCAATATTTTCACTTTCATACTAAGTCAATGTTATTTTTATGAGTCTACATCATTAATTTTCCAAAGCAAGGAAAATATCAAAATAATTGACTGTAAAATGCTCTCAGAGCTCCACCAAGGAGGCAGTCAGTGCTCAATACAAAACCCACTGTTCAGCAACCAGTGAGCAAGCCCTCATCTCAACAAAACACCGAGGAAACAAAAACACTCCGTTTGAGCCTCAATACAACAGCTGGCCAACGAAAGTAAACCCAAGTGACACCTCTTGTGTCTGAAGACAAGTTCAGTGATTCTCTGGGAGCTTCTGTAGACAGGCCAGGGGTCGACAAGCTAATCAACCATCACCATCAGGAGAGACTGGACCTCTTCTGCTGGCGAGTAACGTTGGATGTGCACATTTTCTAAATTCATGAACATCCTGCAGGCCGGATGTGACCCGCGGGCCTCCGTTTGACCACATGTTCAGACAAAGACTCTAAACTCAGCGTAGGTAGGCGCAGACATGTCTACTCATCAGAACTACAGAGAACAATGACACAAGTAACTTATTTGAAGGCTGCTCATCTAAAAGTCATACAATGGTGATTCACACTCTCAACTTTTTAGATTTCTTCTTGCCCAGAGCTTCACAGCTCCTGATATCTGCTTCAAATTAAAGTGATTGTTGTTTGGCCATTCAGATCACCCCCCTAATGGATTTGATGACATAACAGTGTTTACAAATTTAGGCTCCTACAGGCTGTTCCAGCGGCAAAATAATAATCGCACCATTATTACTTTTACAGTAGATTGGCCACAATGGGAACAGGACTAATGATGAGCGCTTTCCCCTGGTGTGGCTGTCATCCCGCTGTGACTGTGTGCAGGCAGCGCGGCTCTGCCCTCAGCACCCACCAGGGGCCGCCTGCCTCCCACTGAACTCAGATCTGCCAGAGAGCCCCTGACAGCAGAGCGGCGCTGGCGTCACCGCCTGCCTGATGTTTGCTGCTTTAACGATGCGGCGGGCTTCATGTTCGCTCCAGCACAGAGGAAACAAACACTCAAGTGAGTTGTCTCGTCTGTCGTCCCCGGTTTTAGAGGTAGGGTAATTAGTCAGCGCGTTAAGACCAGCCTGCTCCTGACATTTTTACCATAATTACACCAAACACGCAGGCTGTTTCTACCTGCTAGTGGCTGCGTCAAGCTAGCCACCATGTTAGCCAAAACCAGACCGGAAGTTGGGCAGTTTACCCGTTAAAAGTGAGAGCGTATCGATTTGTCTCTCCACAAAATAACGGATACCCTTTACAGCACAACATGTATGGTTTAACACGGTGGAAACACAAAGAGTGACCCTCTAGCTGTCAAATGGATGCTAAAGACCAGATGTAGCTCCTGTCAGCAAGTCAGAAAGAGAGTTGCCCCTGAATTTGTGTTGAGACGTAAAGTACACACTTTGCTGGCTGGGCTGTAAGGCTACTAAGTAGCAGCTGTCCACCTGGCGAAGGAAGACCCTTCTACTGACACACACACACACACACACAGAAATACACACACACACACACACACACACACATACAGAAATACACAGACATACACATATATGCCCTGTTGAGGAGAAACTCAAACTCTCGCTCACACACGCCTGTCTGCATGTTCATGCATGCACAAACACTTGTGCTGACACACACACACACACACACACACACACACTTTCGTGGAGGAGAGGCCCAGATGGTCAGGGAGCAGAGCAGTGCCCAGTGTCAGTGAGAGAAAAAGAGAGAAATGGAAAGAGAGAGAGAGAGAGAGATAGGGAGAGAGTGAGATAGCTGGAAAGAGAGACGAGGGACGGCAGCCAGACCCAAGTGGAGGAGCTGAAACAGAAGACAACATCACACCGGTTCAGGCAGCCAGAGCTGCAGACAGACAGAAAAAGGGGCCATCTCTGTTACCAAACACACACAACCTGTAATCACATGCCTCCACTGAATGGCCGTCTCCACCAACGCTTCAAGGTCTTCATGACAACAGGACATCATTCAGATATTTCAACATTGTGGAAAATAAGCATATTTGTTTTGTTTCTGGGAGTGAGATGAGGTACTGACCTGGAGCCAGGACGCGACTAGTTTAGCTTAGCATAAAGACCTGGCCAGACTGAGTCCAAAATTTTTTAGCGTTCATGTGTCTGTGCTAGGTTTTCATTGGTAGACGTGATTTTTAACTTTGGACAGAGTCAAGCTAACTTCAGTCTTTATGCTAAGCTAGGCTAACCACGCCCTGACTCCCGCTCCGCTCTTAATGCCCATGAGACTGATATCAATCTTCCATCTTAACTCTGGGAAAGAAAGCGAATAATTTTACACCCCAAAAAGGTTGAACTCTTAAATTAAACTACATGAAATTTATTTTATCCATGAAGCCAACGGGCAGCAAAACAATTTCAAACAATGAGACAAATAAATACGAGCAATTGTTGAATCTAGTTCAGCCTACATACTGTATAAATATTCAACTGACAAGCACAAACAGGAAAACAGGGGAAAAACAAAGGCAGGCATCTGAGCAGTGAGTTGTTTCTGGGATGTGAAACCCTTCGTCCAGATGGCGATATTTTTTTCCAGCTTTAATTCATTTATTTCATGTCACAGTTGCGCTTTGATCGCTCCTCTCTAATAATTAATGTGGTTTTTGCTGCGCGCTGCTCTTGAAGTCATTGTTCCAGTCTCCGCTGTACCAACGTGAGCTGGCTTTGACTTCCACACCTGATGGGAAAAGCGCCGCACCCCCCCCCTCGGCTCACCCTCCTCCCCTCTGTCCATTTATCTGTCTCTCTATTACTTTTTCCCCCTTTCTCTCAGCTTTGAATCGTCTCGAAGGGGTCTCACTATTGCTTTCACACATTTGTGCTGACACACACATGCGCGCGCACACACACACACACACACACAGCATTCACAGTCACAGACATTAATCTTTACCCTTGACAACAGTAAAAGACATTAGATACCAGTAATTACTCTCCTGCTATCTCGCCTCAGTGTTTATCCATGCAGCTTAAATGAGGCTCTTTCTCACCACCAACATAAATCCAGCTGAAGTATCACGATCAGATGATGCCATATGATAATGTCTAATCATGATGTTACTGTGGTTCTCCATTTGTTAACATGATGTTATGTAATTCTTATCTCATCTGAGAAAATGAAAATGTCTGCCAAATACAATGTCACATCTCGAAACACCTCAAGCAATTTCTTTCTAGTTTACATAACTTACATTATGTTTGCACTTGTAGAAACACAAGTTATCACTTGTAACCATCAGATAAGACACAGAAGAAGCACTTTCCGTTTATCAGAAAATACATATTTATGCTTGGTGTTGATTAATTACGCATTAAACACCTTAAGGAATGGTTAAGGATGGTTGAGCCAAACGCACTGGAGTGGCTGATAAATTTCAATTTTATTTATTTGTCGTCCCAAAAGGCTCATGTAACAAGCCGAGGGAAAAATTAAAAATGGAAGATACTGAGCAGTGAACCCTCCTTTTATCCTTTCTTTAGTCAGACAGGAAAAGAAATTATGTTTTAGGAATAGAGAGTTCATCTGACTTAAAAGCCACAGCCAGAAAATAAAAGAATTAATATATGTAGTGTACAGTTCAATTTCCATACATTCTCCTGCAGTGTCCCATCAATTTGTATTAAAAAGCTTTTGCTCTTTGTCCCTTCCATTAATTGTCTTCCTTCCTCTCCTCACAGGGTATCCGAGGAATTGACGGGGTTCAAGGTTCAAAGGGAAACATAGTGAGTATATTAAAGGTAGTAGATCATACAGCCTGATAACCAAATACTTCCCATGACATCTTTTCCTGTTTGTAACAGGGACCCCCAGGAGACATCGGAGCACCTGGACAGCAAGGAAACCCTGGAATTGTGGTACGAGCAGTGAACAGACACTAACAAAAATAACTGAGGTGCATAACTGCACACAAATACTAATGCTCCATCTCTCCTACAGGGTTTCCCTGGTCCTCAAGGGTTGGTAGGGCTACCAGGAGAGAAGGTAAGACACTTGGAGTTGGATCTTTCACTTAGGAGTGAAGGAGTCGTGATCTGACTGACCTTTGTCTCATAGGGGCCTCAAGGGAAGAAAGGGATGCAGGGCTTACCTGGAAACGACGGCCACCCTGTGAGTACTATTCGTACTCATGTCTGAGGACTCTTAATGACTTAATGCATTATCTAGTCCCTAATTCTAAACTTAACATCACAACTACTGTACGTGCTCAAATACAGACATTGTCCTCTTGTCGACAGGGTCACCCTGGAAGAGAAGGTACTCCGGGTGAAAAAGGAATGCCGGTAAGTCAGTTGGACGCCTGTATCTGTGTTTGTTTTTGTGTACAATGCATGCACGTTGTGTTGCTCAGTCGCTTTCTTGCCAAGTGCTCCCAACTCCCCATAAATACCACAGTTTGTTGCTTTTACACTTCTTTTTTGCAGATTACACAAAGATGATATAACATGATAATTAGTGAGTTTTAGAGGTGTCGGTATGTGCATTTTGTTACTTTATCGACAGAGCCTGTGTAGCTGTTTCCTCATCTCTAGTCTTTGTGCTAGGCTAAGCTAACAGGCTGCAGGCTGTAGTATCATATTCAACGGACAGATATGATAGTGGCATGAATCCTTTCCTCTAATGCACAGCAAGAAAACGAATGAACACATTCCCCAAAATGTCAAACTGTGT
>JAPZEA010000023.1:4618022-4628650 GCA_029783685.1 Heniochus monoceros | reverse complement strand
TGAGAATTTGTCAAGAACATTGACACCATCAGCTTGTCTTGATTTTCATCTCCTGCCATTCAGTTGTCCCCCATAATTGAAAAGGAGAAGGACCAACAGCTTGATTCCACGGTGTTCTGGCTGCGACATGGCAGCTGGAGCTGATCTTGGACACTCAAGACAAAACGTACAATACCACCAGACATGCCGCAGCGCATTTCAGAAGTGGCTCTCCACTCTGCTCTGCAGAGTACGCAGCGAGCCTGCTTTTGATGGACGCTGTGTAGAGCTGCACACAGTAGATCGAGCAGGCAGACACAGGTCAGACACAGGAACGCCGTAGAGAATCCAGACAATTTTCAAAATAAAACACCCTGTACGGACTCCCGATCATTAACAGACAAAAAAAGAAACATTTGACTACTTGCTCATGGTAGAAGCATTAAAATCAAGGAAAGAAATGACCAAATCAACAAAATCTGAGCAGCTGTGTGGAGGACGGGATAAAACTGTATTGCAGACGAAATGTGACAGAGCCGTGCCCAGCGGAATCCAGGAATCCCACCACAGTCTGAGTGCTGTGCATGACGGAGAGGACTTTAAATGAGAAACTTAGATGTCATAAGAAAGATGGATGTTTTTTATAGTAATCTGTCATTATAGGACTACTGCTTCTGCCACCGCTTGTTGAAGGTTTCTGTTGTGTTTTGTTGTGTACATTGTCACTGGACAGGCGCCTCAGGTGGAGTGTGTTTCTGTGCCTCTTGGGCGCTCTTGGGCAGATTTGTCATGTTGGCTCACATCGCTTTTCCCTGCGTGTGATTACTAGAAGTTACTTACTAAAATACACTGATACACTGTGGCATACCTTATAAGAAGCATGGCTGTGACCAACGTTGCTCCTCAGTATCTATGGGTAAGCCTCCTCCCATTTGATGAGATACTTGCAAAGACTTTGAGTCTTTTTGGCAGGTACTCAGTCCCTCTCACATTTGTCCATCTTCTTCTTCATCTTGTTGTTTTATTGGCGAGTGCCGCGTGCGTTACTGGTAGTGAATGTAGCTAACACATTAAATAGGCCAGGCAGTTATTCTTCCCATTGGTGTTACAGCCAACCTTTTTTTTTTTGTTTAGAGAGGTTAAAAATATGTGAGATTTACAGGAAAATATTAAAACAGGAGAAAAATAATTATATTTTTGTTGTTATATTTGATATTTTTCCAGGGTAAAACGTGGGCGAGTCCTTGGAAAAATGGGAGGGTTGACAGTTGTGGTCCATACTTGATGCCATTTCCTCTGCCCTCTAGATTACAAGTACAAGGACATGAGAATGCCGTTTGTTGATTTCAGTTCAGCATTCAACATAGCCATTCCCCATGGTCTGGTATGGAGGTTTGGCTCCTGGGCTGGAGCACAGACCACAGACAGTATGCATCGGGATCATCACCTCCACAGCCTGTGTGCTCAGCTCACTGCTGTTCACACTAATGACCCACGACTGCTCCATCAAATATGACACATGACAACACGACACAACACCGGTGGGCCTCATCAGCGATGATGATGAGACAGCACACTGAGGCGAGGTGGACCCTTCTTAAGAGGAACCATCTGCATCACTGTCTGGTATGGGAACTGGAGCAATTCAGACTGCAAGTCCCAAAAGAAGACATTGAGGTCAGCAGAATCCATTACTGGGACCTCTTTCCTCTCCATCCATGACATTTAAACCAAACGCTGCATAAACAGGGCCTCAAGGATCATAAAAGACCCCTCCAACCCTTCCCACAGACTCTTTACCCTGCTGCTGTCTCTTAAAAGCACTGGAGCATCCGGGCAAGACCCTCCAGACTCAGCAGCAGCTCCTTCCCTCCTTTACTACCTGCTGCCCCCAAGCTCAACATAGCAAACAAGCAAACACCCATGGCAATAAGGTTTCTACACTGGCATATGTTTGAGGGATTCCTGTCAGACACTGTCACGACTTCTTGCTGCTGTCAGGTGATTGACAGTAAGCGTGGTGTAATGTGATTTAGCAGTGGCGTGAAAACAGTGAAATCCGGCACAGTTAGATCAAGTCAACATGAAACAGAGCTGTCATGTTTGTGATGGATTATCTCACTTTCTTGGTGTTGTTTTTGAGTCTCCAAATGCAGTGCAAATCAAATGCCACCTGGAGTGTTGTGGAGGAGAGGGGGAACCAAGACCATGTGATCAAAGGACAGCAAGACATGACTACGTGCGAGGTTGCAATTATCAGTGGCCTGCTGTCCCGTTTCCGTAAGAACCTGCTGTCTGCGTAGTTCAGGATATAATTGTGCTTGTCAGAAAGGATGATGGATGATGGCAGATACTCTCCAGCGCTGGGGCACAATGAATTTCATTACAGCCACTTCATTCAGCAAGGTAATACATTCCATAGGTCATGTTAGCATTTATTCATTTAAATTGCGTATTACACTCTGTGGAGAGTAATTTGATATATTATTTAACGATTTTATTGAATGTCTGAGTTAATTTCACAACTCACATACTCTCACCTGACTAAACGAGGAGTCTGCAGCTGTGCTACATGCAACACGCTAAAAATGACAACGCTGACATGCTGGTGTTATAAGGTTATGTTTACCCTGTTCACCATCTTTTCGAAAATTTAAAAAATTAGCTAATTAGCACTGAACACAAAGAACAGCTGGCATCATTAGTTTTGCAAATATTTGATCATACTTCAAGGTACAGGACAAAATCTGATTTTGACCTGACGATGGCCTTCGTGTACTCAACTGGAAGTGACAACCGGAAACCTAGAGTATGTTTAGCCGTCACTAAGACCATCAGCCCTCAACAGTTAAATCGCAAACTAATCATCAGCTGTATTTCCATCATGAACGTTTAACAGTTTGGTGGCCCGAGAAATAGAAGCATTATTCAGCCTGCTAGACCTGGCCTTTGGTGATATAAACCTCTGTCCAGTGAGTCTTAAGACGTTGCTCTTTTATGGAGGATGTGACACAAACCAGGCAGTTCAACATCAATGATCTCCCTGGCCACTTTAACTATATGTTGCAGCCTGTTCTTGTCACTTATTTAGACATTACTAAACCAGGTAATATTAGAGAAGGTGATGACTTACTCTACCATGGAGCTGTAGAAGAGCGTCATGAGTTTAGTACACACACCAGCTTTCAGAGGAAGTTCAGCCATTGCTGGGCTTATTTTCAAATTGCCACTGTATTATCACCGAGTGCCAGCTTGCTATAAATTATACGACCCAGATATTTGTGACAGTGAAACTGTTCAGTGGTCTGACCCTAAATGGCAGTCTGAATGGGTGTGCAGGGCTCTCTTGTAAAGCCAACACACATATCTTTACTTTTGGTGACATTCACTTTTAAAAAACAGTTATCATACCACTGAACAAAATCGTCAGCCACTGGGCAAAGAGCACCTGTAGCAGACTCACTGTGACTGAGTCATCTGCAGTCTGCCAGGACGGGAGCTTCTGCAGACCTCAGGCTACAGTGTGTATAAAATAGGTGACAGGACACAGCCCTGCAGCAAACCAGCGGAGGAGCAACCTGTACCAGACATTGTGCCATTTAACATCCTTCGATGGCCATACTAAATTATTAAACACATACATCACACTAACCTCTGTGATGGCTGGAGCTGCTTCTCTTTGGTGAGGCAACTGAGGCAACGGCATTGATGATGAGGAGGATGATGATGATGATGAGGATGATGATGATGATGATGATGATGCTACTCTCTCAGTAGTAGGTCATTGCTTTTGTAGCTCAATGATGTCATGGCTGTCACACACATCAGCTGGTTCCACATTAAACAGTGTTTTCACACTCAGCAGCATGTTTAGATGCACAGTGTTTCCTCTTTCCAGTTGTCACAGCTTTAATTTCACTTCAAATGATTTCTCATTTGAAAGCAGAGAGCTGAGAAGCTGCTGGAGCTTGAGGTTAAGCTCTGAGAGGTTCTTGGTAATGTCCACCATGAAGGCCAAAGCACAAAGACACTTGCTATCAGTGAGTTTCCACATCAGGTTTTCCTTCATCTCTGAATTATTCCAGACAAACTGACACTTTGGAACAGTTTTACTTTGTCTGGTGCTAGCAGCTCCACAGCAGCAACAAGGCTCTCCTTCACAAATTCTCCTTCTGAATGAGCTTTTAGCTTCTTAGCCATTAGCTCGCTCACCACAAGCTGCTTGTTGGGCCTCCAGACTCCACCAAAGAGCATTAACTTCACCCAGGTGTATTTGTCCTCGTAGCTCATCCAGTTTAGCATGTTTGTAGCTGTAATAGCTCTTCACGTTAGCCTTTTTCATCACTGTGAGCTCGTCCACACAAACTAACTAAGACACAGGGGCTTTCCTTTTACTTCAACATAAAATAATTGTTTGTCCATTTCGTTGGTCCAAGAGCGACACACCACAGCCACTTACATTTTGGTTGACAGGCGCCATGATGGTTTGACGTGGTTTGAGCCGCGACGGGAGTGTTGCGTTCAGGTACCACTCGGAAAAACGTGACCATTTTATTATCGCTTAAAAAAGTAATTGCTTTTTTGTATTTATGACATGACTCGCGGCCCAGATCAAACGGCCTCATTCCTGCACTCTATGCACATACCAGGGATTAAAAGTAAGGATATCTCTGTGGGCATTGTGTAATCTGTCTCCTGCAAATCCTCCAACTTTAAGAAAGTTGGCTATATTTTCTCAGATTGTCAGAATGTAAAAAAACCAAAAACAGTTTGTTATCGTTGTAAACATTCTTCATAGACACCAAAGAGCGGCTGACATAGAATTAGCAATTAACAAAATTGTTAAAAGACAGCTAGCAACAAGCCTGTTCTTTGGCTTTTCTGAGGAATTAATTAATGCTCCCAAGCTATTCATAACATGGAAATGTCAGTTGAAAACTATCAGTATTTGCCTCAATGCTTTTAGACTGAAACCTTGATAACTACTGACCTTTGGTCAAAGGTTAATTGGGAAACCAGGTTGCAAAGTACACTTTTATTTTTGTGCTTGTGAGGTGATTTTCATGATGATATTAGTGTACAGTGTTTGTTTCTTTTTTTCAAAAAACAATGCTAATTTTTCCTACTGTCTTCGGGAATGGTGAAGCGCAGCAGCATTTTTAAATTCAGCGAGAAATGAAAACACAGAAAACTCAAACTAGATTGGGGGTTTTAAGTTGCAGAGCTGGCAAACAAATCACTGCCATGAAATCCCAACACAACATAAAGCAGGTTCAACATTCCCAAGACCACCTCGTCTCCTTGTTGATATAAAACATTTTTACATCAGTGGTACACATTGCTTAGCTTCTCTTTAAAATGATGTGCTGCATGTGTAAATAGGCCTGCTTTCTCTGTTAGTTGTACCTGTGCCTGACTCATAAACTGTGATTGTTGACAATATCTCACTGGATTGTCCTCAGCTTACTTTTGTTGTGCTTATTTGATTTATGAACAGAAACATTCAAATACATACAAACATATATAAAAAAAATCCTACACACACACACACACACACACACACACACACACACGGGCAAAGGTGAATTGACAAGATGCCTTGGCAGTTACATGTAAATACAGTGGCGTGAAGTGTAAACAAGCTAACCAAGTGGATTCACATGAGTGATTGAGTCTGCATGGTGCAGTGAAGTGCAGGATTACAGTAGAAACAGGAACATATACAATTGTAATGCATATTGAAGATCTACGGCCTCTTAAAAGTTAACCCAGATACTTAGATACAGCTAAATATATAGCTGTGAAGTATGATAGTCATTATCCTAAAAGACTTCACCAAAAACAATGGACACTATTGTGAAAAGTAGTAGATCCTGTACTGCTAAGCAGGAGTCTCTCGATCCTCGAAAATATAATGAAATAAAATATGATTTATTACAAGCAAACTATTTTTGATTTAATCTCAACCAAAGGCCAAGAAAAATTAAATGAGCTCGTTTTAAAAATCAAAATAAAATAGACACTTGAACTTGATTGTCCCTCTCAAATGAATATAAATTACACATGTTGAATGAAGCAAATGTTAAATAAGATTTAAAGAAAAAACAGAATCTAACATCGGTACAGGAAAACCATTTCTTCTGTGCTTACATGGTTAGATTATGCAAGGTTTTCAGTCGTTGATTCTATTGAGATGCAAATCGATATTTTGACTAAGTCAGAAGAGAAAACAGCCTCCAGAACTTAAGCCTGTAGTTTGAATGTGCAAATCCAAAAACATGCCATTTTCAGCGTACTTGAGTGAAGTCACTCGAGTGATGCTGGTTCCTTGATAGCTAGTCTACATACACACACACACACACACACACACACACACACACACACAAAAGCATATGCAGGATGAGCAGACACATAGATGTCACTGACCTTCGACAAACGCGCTGCAATGTCACAGCTCTAACAAAGTGAGACACTAGCACTTCCTGATCGTCTTCTGAGGAACCACCGCTCTGTGCACTTAACATGCAGTTTGCCACGTTTGTGCCTGTTTATTACACGCAAGAACATCAGATTTTAGCTCATCCTCTAACAAGGAGGGCGTCTGCCATCCCAAACTTCTCGCCGTGTGTGCGCGCCTCGGCGTGAACTCCGCTGGACGAGCGTTTAAAGGCTTTAAACAGTTGGCTGGGACTCGAGGCCCACTCATTACTGACCAATGGCACTAATGGCCAGCATCCTGTACACAATGTGAGCCCACATCAGAGATGGCTGTTCCACACAGTGCAATATTTATGGCAGTCCCTACTCCCTGGGGACTCATTGCACCATAACACAGACCACTGCAGCTGACAAAATAACAGGGCAGAGTGTTCTTTTAGGAAACAGTAGAAACACCTCTCATTGCCTCTTATTGCTTCTCTCTCTCCCTCCTTCTCCCCAACCAATTCTCGCATGACCTCATCTGTGTTTTTGTCTTTTACTTCTTTATAGCTCAGAGCCGGGGCCATCTGAGTGGATTTCGGTGACAAGTTGACAAGCCGAGCAACAGAGAATTGAGATAAAGTCCCTTCTCTCTCTCTCTCTTTCCCCCTCTTTCTCTCTCTCCCTTTCTCGTGGTCCAGTCCACTGAGAGATCACGGCTTACAATTTCACTGTTGTGAGCAAATCTGATCTCGGAAATTCTGACAACTGTCTTACAAGTAACTGCCAGCTCTGAGATTTTCAACATCTATGTCTCCCAGGAACGCTACAACGGTGTTTTACTTTCCGAAGCAATTCTACGACAAAGAAAAAAAGAAACGATTAAATTACACCTTTAGATGCAATTTCATCCTGTAAGACAAGGCAATTTGCCAAGACTAATCTGGTGTGTGTATGTGTGTCGCGGAGAAAGAGGCTGCGTTTCTCTGCTCGTTCCTGTGTACAGTATGTGCACGCCGCAGCCATTCATATCTCGTCTCTTACTCGTTCGCCCATGGGACATTGGCAAGATTTTCCCAGAGCCGATGCAAAGTGACAGCTGAGAGAATGATTCCAGTGTGACTGGTGTGGCCTGCCCTCCCCGTGTTATGACAAAGCTGATGGCAGCATGCGAACAGAGAGGGAGAAACCTAATAAGAAAGAAGTCACGAGTAAAATAAAAAAAGAACGCTGTCCGGTCTGTTTTTTCTCCTGACGGGCCTAGCAGTCACCTTCACTTACACCAGCAGCTGAGAGGGCCTGAAACCTGCAACTCATCCTCCAAACTTACTCACAAAACAGGTGATTTGTCATCGGAAAGACCCACGTCTGAACGCCATTAGAGGTCACTGTCTTCCAAAACCCTTATAAATTAAGCTGCTCCGCATGCTGTGTTGCACAGGTAACCTGGAAACTCCTCCCTCCATCATTCCCGTGATTCTGGCATCTGCTGGCTGGACTTTAAAATCCCCTCTCGAGCTCCTTCCACTCTCTCCGTCTCCCTCTCTCATTGCAGCCAGGATCAGCTACCAGCCACCACCTTCTGCTTCTGTTCTTATCTTTCGTTGACTTTGTTTGCAAGAAACTTTGCTTCGCAAATCGCAGGTGCTGTCGACTGCTCTCCTTGAGCCAGCCAGGGCCGTAACATACTGGAGGCTCGTGCTGTTTCACGCTGTGGCTGTGGGCTGCGGTGGTTTTCCTCCTGGTGAGTATATGCTGAGCATTGTGTGTACTGTGAGTGAGTTGACTTGAAGTTACTTAGATCGGTGGTTCCCAACCTTTGGCCTTGAGGGACCCCGTTTCTATCGTTGGATAAACTGGCAACCCGTCACTAAGTGACATATTTTATGGATATTTCATTTTAAATTCAAAGTAAAACAATAACAGTACAGAGCAACTGATAAACTGAACAATTAAACCAAACACTGAATGCTGTGACTGCAGGAAGTTTGTGTAAAGCAAGCGTTTTGGATGAATTTTGAGCAGATTATTTCCTGAGAATACTACATCAGATTAGATTTCCTGATATTTTTAGAAACTTTTTATGCAAATCTCCATCTGTATTATCTTTTTTTTTCTTAATTTGTAACAATCATACATACTTAACTGGCTTCTTTTTTGTCAAACTCAGTGTTTTTTTCTCCCTGACACTTGGCTATTGTTCTCTTAGCTCTTTGTTTGAACAGCATACTTTTCTAATGCAGGACGAGGCTGTTTAAAGAGTGAAGGTTATGTGAATGTGGCTTGTGTTCAGGTTTTCACTGTGCTCTTATCCTGTTATATTTTTTTACTTTTTACCTGTAAACTTTAAAAATAATTTGATTTACTCTTCTTCACAGAAATGAATGCAATGCTGAGATATGGGTCTACTGCGTGTCTTTAAACAAGGTCTTCTTACAACCCTGAAAATCAAGAAGGCTTTGTGACCCCCCCGTGAAGATTTGGCAACAACTTGTGGGGGTTGGGACCCCCAGGTTGGGAACCAGTGAGCTAGGGAGTGTGCCAGCTGGACTAAGTAATCCGTCCTTCCATCGCCCTTTATTTTTGAGATAATCCTGGCTGGAGACATGTTTCTCTGGTGGGGGTGAGCATTTCAGGTCCTTCCAGGGTTGAAACACCATCATAATATTTAAAGCACCTGAAAACTTGGTTTCAGTTCTTTAGTGTTTCTCTTTAATTCCTGACTAAATAAGCAGCCCTGTGACTGTCAGTGCATTTTCATTCAAATATTGCTAAATCCAGACCGATGCACCGAAGCACATAACATGGCCCTTTTCCCAAAAGAGCTCCAATCACTTCAAACCAGTGAGAAGAACTCAGGCAAAAACACAAATACAGAAATCTTGAGGAATAAACAAACCTCTTCAGACTTTAACTCAGAATAGTGTGTTCATGTAGAACCTCGTCGCTGGTAGAGAAAACATGTTTTCAGGGTCGTTTGACCTGAACAATGTAATTTTTCTGGTGAAGGCTGGATTGCATTATATTATTTTGCAATGTAACTCTTACACAAACACACACACAAGCAAACAGACTACAGACAAACCTGTGAGTAGTTCTGACTTTTCTGGGATGTTTTTTAATATTGCCATGTATGGTTCTGATCTGATGCCACTAGCGGCAGGACGATATCGCCGTTTCACAAATGAAGCTGATATTACACGACCGTAGCTAAGGTTTGGACAGGTTTAGGCACAAAAAACATCTTGGTTGAGGTTAAGGAAAGCTTCGTTAACGTTGTCATCACAGTTAGCTACGGTAAGGAACGATATTGGTCATGGTTAAAAAACGAAACCATAGCTGACTGACCTTTGTTAAAGTACAACATATTGTCGTCCATTCGTGACCTACTCCATCTGTGGAGCAATAGTAGCGTCAAACTACATCTCTGCTCCGGAATCACAAGAGTCATAATTACTACGGCCACTAGAGGGCCTCATCACTTGATTGTAGACATGTCGCATTTGGTCGTTTGCTGAAACTGAATCTGATGCTTTCGTATTTGCCTCATTTGGATACAATTCTGATGACAAACAGCATTAACAAAATGCAGCCTCCTGCATTACAGAAGTGAAGTACTTACATGCATGTACACATTTAATCAATTTCCAATTTTGCAGTCCAACCTTAATAAAAGAGTCCCCTCAAACATCCTGTATATGCTCTCGCATTATTATCCTTCAGAGTCTCTCGCTTTCACTCTGTGTTATTTGTGGAAGAGTGATTTGAAGCCAGTGGAGCAAATAAGAGCTCAGCGTGTCTCTCTTTACTCTCTTTACACTCTTTTTCTATTCCTCGGCCACCCTCTTCCCTCAGCGATTTAGACGTACCGGTTATTTTGCAAGAAAGCGCTGCACAAAAAGGAGAGTTTCACCGAGTGGGTAAAGTGAATCGAAGCTAAAAAAAAAAAAAATCAACACCATTTGAGGCTAAATACTGTAGCTGCTCACTGGTTAGGCTTTCAGGTGGCTGAATTAAAATGCCGAGCTTCTGAAAGTTAACCTGGCGGGCCCTGACTTTGTTTACCACATCGACAGCTGTCAAAGAAGAAGAGAGAGGTGATGTGTGTAGTTAACAGGTGACGACATGAAAGCAGGATCCACAGGAAACTTTACAATGGAGGCCTGAACTCACCTCTCCTCCTCATTGATAACCCCTCGGCACACTCCTATCACTCTCGGCACATAGCG
>JAPZEA010000023.1:4066528-4079180 GCA_029783685.1 Heniochus monoceros | reverse complement strand
AGAACCAGCTAAGCTGTCTCCAGCGTGGTTACAGTCTTTATGCTAAGCTAAGCTAACCACCTGCTGGATCTAGCTTCATATTTCACAGTACAAACATGACAGTGATATCGATCTTATCATCTGTCTCTCAAAATGTGAGATTATTCAAGAGAAGTCCATTTTTGAGTGACATTTTTGGATGACATTTCTGACCTTTCCTATGGCACTTCTGTTACTGCAAACAATGAATGGCCAGCGAGATACACAATGACAGGTTGCTGGTGTGCAGCTTTCCACAGCAGGCTGACTTAGCATTCTGTTGACCTCTGCATGATATAACATCAACACAGAGGGATAGATAGCACACATAGCAGGTAAAAGGAAAAATGTGCCCATGATTCAGTGCCTCTCACTGATTAGTGTGCAAACACCAGAAGGTACAAGTGTCGAAAAAGGTCCAGGGGGGCTTTGGATGAGCAACATTCAACACACAAACACATCCATGCAGTGTTGAATGCATTCCCTGGATGAACAGCGGTGACTCAGTGTTGTCAACCCCGGGGCTGTCAGACAGTCTGTAAACCTCTGTTTGGCAGTTAGGAATGCATACGATGTTCAAGGAGACTCTTGAGCATAGCTGGTGTGAGTCACACTTTCCCCCATACACACCTCCTCTTTCCCCACCCTGTCCCAGTGCTGTGTGTGTCCATATTATCACACTATCACACTATTCTCACACAAAATAGTGCTGTCCATCCTTTATCTATGCAGCACCCCCCCCCACCTCATCTACTCCTACTCCTCCTGTCTGTCTCCACTTTCTCACCTTCACAAGGTCCCTGATAGGTGCCACCTCTTCCTTTCATCTCATAGGCTTAGTTCTCTCCTTCTCTTCCATTCTTTCAATAGTCCATCCAATCCTCTTTCTGCCCTCTCTCGCCCTCGATCTCTTCTCTCTACCTGCTCGGTGTTTCTGTCTTGTCAGCACAGAAGCTGCTTGCGTGTCGACCTCGCTCTCCGTCTGTGGCTGGGGATGGTGTTACATAACAGGCCTAACTTAATAAATCCTGGATGATGTGTTGTGATGTGGTTTGATCTGTTGTGACAGCGGCCAGAGAAGATGCTGCCTTCTCGAGCCCATGCCTCACTATAGGGTAAAATTCTAAACATGAGATTTCTGAAAAAAAAGTCACATGAATGTCATTGTAAATTTAGTCTAATATGAAATAGACATGATGGTGATTTTATTCTTTTTTTTTCTACGTATGCATGTATGTCCATGTCAAAGGTATTCATTTGTTTATTGATCATCACCAAACCGTCCTATTCCCTGTAGTATAGATCTAAACAGTCCCACCAGCCAATCAAATTGAAGGTATTGTTGCAGGTTTGTACCTATTCATCTTCCCTGCTCCCTGTGTTTGATTCACTCAGTCTTTAGACATGACAATTCAGATCATTTGTTATAGCACCTTATTATTGACCTTACTGATTAAGCAGATGGACTGAATCTGAAAGACACCCAATTTAACAGGATTTGGAGGCATTAGGTATGGTTACTGTGGATTTAATTAGGTAGAAAACACACGTGCGACACTCAAAGCTGCCTGGCATCTGTGTGCCCATGTGCACATTCATGTGTGTGTGCACATTTCCCTAGGCCTTCGAGCGGAGGCCCATATTTCTTTTTTGCGGTGTCGAGGTGGAGGTGCTTTTCAGAGCGAGCAAGGCAGCAAACAAAGCAAACGACTCAGAATAGCCTCACGCGTCTAATTAATGTACAAGAGGTGGACTCAACATCACAGGTGCCTGTACGATCGCATGTAATCCAATTCAACAGCATAATGTTGTGGTTGTTATTAAGACTGGGTGAGAGTACGCAGTGTCGAGCTGGTGTGGATAAAATACAGCAAATACCTTACAATTTAACACATTTGCTGGTAGGCTGTTTGTTTGTTATTTATTCATTAATTCATTTTGTCATGCAAGTGCAAGCGCCCAGCCCACAGGGACTTTTTTTATGACGCATCTAACTATGGGAAGGGGAAACAGCATAAAAACAGGTGTATTTGGTAAAATACAGTTATTTATTTGTAAGGAACTTAGATAATTGACACATACAAAAGATGAGGTGAACCACAAATGAAAAAGGGCCTGTGGCTGCAGTTCAAATCAAATAAACAAATAGAACTGAAAGAGGACTCTTGAAATAACAACCAAAATTCCAAATGAAAAACCAAAAGCCACCACTGCTCCTAGTGTTTCTAAACAAGGGTATTCTGAGCGCATGTGCTATCAGTAATCAAAACTATACCTGGCTCAGTCTCCAGGTAGTTAACGAGTGCCTAAAATCTAATCACAGCAGCCTGAACAAGGATTAGCATCTATTAGGCTGAAACAATAATGAGAGGCGCAGTGGTGAGCTGCTCACTTGAAATCCCAGCTGCCATGACTGACAAGTGGGCCAGATATTTATCAGGTGTCCCCAGAACTGCATCCCTGGATAGGTGAGCTGGACTAGGTGCCACTCCAATCAGGATCTTCATTCCTGGGTGGGAATGAGTAGGATGTTCAGCGCCCCAGCAGCAGGATCCACACTCATACCACACATCCTACTTGGCAAACAAGCTCCAAAAAATGTTAGTAACACTGGGCAGGCTACAACAGACTTACAAGACACAAAAAATACTGTTGCAGTTGTGAAACATTTTGTCAGACATGAACACAACTTCTTACATATTACATGATACTGCAAACAAAGAACTGTGTCTTCTGTCCAGTGCTTGACAAATAAAATCAGCCATGCAGACGGTTCCTTTCTAATACACAGCTGAAGTTTCTTATAATCTTTAAATCCAGAAGAACTCATCAGAAATGAAGGACCTTTTACAAAAGAAGAGTAGTACTTAAATCATCACATAATGAGCAATAAAAAGTGAAATTGACTTTCTCTGCAGGTCTCATCTAAGTTGCATAACAGACAAAGCCTTTTCTCTTCAGGGAGACCATTAAGCCTGTCTGCTTCTATAGCTAATGTTAACGTACCTGAACAGAATGGTGCACAAAGAGACCTGAGACTGCATTCTGCTTCACACAAGGCTCTACACCATAGTGACTGTTGCAGGATTGTTGTGCAAGATTGCGTTAGGCTGCACAGGTTATTCATGACGTGCTATTCATGACTTGTCTACCCAACACCATCAACCTTGGACCTGCAGAGACAGTGAAAAAAAAACCCCCAAAACATTCTAACATGTAATTCATGGAGTCTGACACAGGGAGGAGCTGTGAGTCACTGTATGCTGAAGCCAATGCTGCAGCCATTTTTTGCTTGGTTTTCACTTCTCAGTACTCTGCTGTAGTGATACAAGATGCCACATTTTATGTTAGCAGCTACTGAGATGCTGAGAAAGATGTCTGATATCAAATTTGGGAGGGTATTCATTAGAAAATTCTATGTAGTCCAACGTTCTCTCAACCTGAACAGTAAGAGAAAGGCTGTTCAGTGCTGTTTTGAAGTTTTGAGGATGAAGCAGGCTGTCAGGGACTCCTTCTTCCTGAGTATTTCTGCATGTTCAAACCATAAACATGGGAAACCAGTTTCTCCTCCTCTCTGTATCCCACCTGAATCCAGAGGCTTTTTGTGCTGTGTGTGGAGATGATGATGAATCATCGCCTTCGCCGAAGGTGAGGAGATACTGAGACAGGGGTACTGGTGCTGTGAGATGGGGACAGCTGGCCTGTGTCTTGTCTTGGATAAATGAGTCGTCTGAACTCTAAGGTTGGCCACTCAGGGTCTGTCGTGATGGGCTGGGTGCTCAGAGAAAAATTAAAGTAACTGATGTTAGGTGTAGCTGAGGTCTGGATTGTTTCAGAAAGTGTATCTGGGGTCCATGCAGACGTGGACGGACAGGCGGTTAGCTCTACAGAGGGGGGACTGCGGAGGGTCAGGGAGGTGTTCAGGGTGTGGGTGGTGATAATGGAGGGGCTGTGGAGTCTGGTGGGGCTGGAGGGAGCTGTGAAGGCGCCTCTGCGACTTACTTTGGGCGGGCTGCTTTTTATCTTGGGCACTTTAGCGCCGCGGCCACGGTGGGTCTGCTCATGGTCAAACTCCAGGTCCTCCAGCCGTTGGGTCAAGGCCAGTTTCTGCTGGATGGCCATACGGAGGAGGGAGTTCAACGTCTTTTTCTCATCCTCTGCTGCCGCCAACTGCCTCTGCATCTCATCCAGCTGGGTAACATACTCGTCACATCTACAGAGACAGAGATAACAAATATTTAGTGGGAGATTTCAACACAGGCAAAACCCCTATTTATCTAAAAGTCACAATTTTTACGTTCCCGGCTTAGTGGCCTCATATTTCCCCTCTCACCTTGTGGCAAACATGGCCCTGAGAGACGAGAAGGTGGCGGCATCTTCTTTCAGAGCCTTCAGCTCGTTCCTCAGCTTCATCATGGTCTCTGTCACCATCGCCTTTTCATTCTCGTACTTGCTCTTCAGATTTGCCAGTGCAACCTCTGCTGTCTGCAATGTGGATAATTTAACATTTCATTACAACATGTAGGCCTAATTCAGATAGCCTGGAATGTATCTCTGACATAAAAACAATGAACGGTTGGTTTAGTTGGTTTAGAAGTCTTTCTCACCTGTTTATTGGCCTTCAGCACCAGCCTGAGTGTGGCGATCTGCTCTCTCTTGGTACTGAGCAGAGACTTCAGTTTGAGTATCTCCTCCATGCACAACTCCTTGTCTTTGTCAAGCATAGGCGCCAGCTCCCTGGCTGCAGCCCTCTGCCTGGACAGCTGCAATGAACGGTCGACAGCCCTCTGGAGGTGTTTGATCTGGTCTCTGATGATGGCGTTCAGGTTGTAGATATTCATGGGCTCCTTCCGCAGGTCCCCACCGGCCTCTGAGGGCACAGGAGATGGGCAAGGAGAGACGCTGATGACTGGGGAGCCTGTGGGGTTGCGGGTGGGGCTGCTGTGGCAGGATGGAGAATCCCCTGTGTTAGTTGCTGTCTCATTGTGATGGGCGTCTTTGGATGGGGAGTCCATGGGACTGCGTGGGGACTCGGAGGAGCAGGCTGCAGATGCTGCAGCGAGGCGTCGTGCCAGGCGAGGCGAGAGCAATGCCCGAGGGTCGTCTGAGCCTTTCAGGCTTCCGCTGCGCGTGACGCGGCTCTGGCGGTAGTAGTCCAGCATGACACGGTTGGGCGTTTCGTTGTTGCACAGACAGACATGGTGGTAGAGCTGCGCCAGTTCCTCGCTGAAGGTTACCAGCTCATCCTGCGCTGCATTCAGCATGCCCTGGCTCTCTGTGGCTGTGCTCGCGGCCGCTCGGAGCTCTCCCTCCAGGCTCACCACCCTCTCCCGGCTCTCACGGTAGCTACGCTCCAAATGAGTTACCTGCTTGGAAAAGATCAGTTGGACATTTGCAGCATTACAGGATGCAAAACTGAACTGAGTGCATGTTTCGTCCTATACAAAAGTTATTTGTTTGTAAAAATCACAAACAGCGACAACATGCAACACTGACAAACCTGTTCACTCAGCGCCTGGACCCTGTCGTCACTGTGGCTGTCTCCTTGCCCCTCCACAGCCTGGTTGTACTTCTCCTTCAGAGCCTTGAGCTCTGCTTTCAGGTCGATCACCTCCGTCACCGCCACCTTGTACTTACACTCCAGGATCTCGAACCCATGGATATCTGGATCATGGTGGCCATTGGCCGGTGGTGACGAGGAGTCTCCGTCAGGTTTCTCGCTCTCCTGCGGGTCATCGAGCTCTTTGTCTCCATTGAGACATTTCATGGCATTGACGCGCTCCGTGAGGCGGTGGACCCGCTCATTCTGCTCGGTCAGGGCGCCCTGTGTGTGCTGCAGCTGGGTCTGCGACTCCTGCAGGTTCATGAGCAGCGCCGTCTTCTCACGCTCCACCTGCAGGATGGGAGGATACACTGTCACTTGAGAGGCAGTCAAGCTAACGAAACAGACAAGTTTTAAAAATTTCAACAATTACGTGATGCTTGTGGCGATAGCAAAAATGAAATTGTGAATGCTTTTTAACAGCGTTCATACTGAAGAAATTGATTTTCATGAGGCACATAGAGGTCTGATGCTGCTGGCATTAACATCTTTCCCAGAATAATCAACTGGAAAGAGAAAATTGATTAGTGAGTAATTGTGTTCAGAGAGAAAGGCACACTGCTAATATAGCAGCCGCTAATCTAATTGTCTCCTTCCCTACGGGGATCAGCTAAGGCAAAAATGTGCAGTAATTACTTAACTAGATTTTAGCATGAATCTAATATAGCTGTGATTTCTATGTCAACATACTGCATATATTCCTCCGGTATGGGCTGCCTGTTTATGAGTGTGTGCTGCACTCAGGTGACTCAGTGCATAAGTGACTGTAAAAAAAAAAAGACAGTCCCTATAGTATATTATATAAGCTCTACGTTTCTACTCTCTGTTTATATAAATGTATCTTATCACAGTGCACAGGCTGGAACTAATTGTGGTATAAATGTAAGTGTACTGCATTTTCCCTCCATCTTTGGGCTCTATTTCTGTCCCCTTGCCTCTAAACTGAAAGCACACATAGTCAGATTCTGTCTCTGCCTTGCCTCTGCATCTGCTCCTTGTGCCCACTGGACGCTAATCTCCCTGACAGGGCTCCCTATAGCACACGCAAATGTTCCGCCCCACTGCTGGACTCTTTTGGCTTCATCACTCCCACTTGGACATTAACACACATAGAAGCATATCTTATATGTAACACATGATATGCTGTTCATACAGGCTCAAATGCACATGTACAAAAAGTAGCGCAGGGTTTGTCAATGTCAAAATAATGTAATTACTACACATTTCAGTAGATGTACTTTGTGGCATGATTTGCATTCTTGTTTGAAAAAGTGACATTCAGTAAAGCCTGTAGAATGATGTGGCGTTCTTCCCATTTTTCTCTCGTTCTCAAACTGTCAACACCTTGTCATTTCCTTGCTGCTACCACTGGCAAACTGCGGCCAGGGCTGCTTTCATCAGTGAACAGTGAACAAAGAAAAAGCCATACGGCAAACAAACGCAGACAGCGCCCACACAGAAGCAGCAGGACAGCTGATGAGAGCCCTCGGTCTCAACGCTGAAATCTGTGGATCAATATGCTGTCGTCAAATATGCTGTGAGCTGCTGGTTTCAGCCCTGTGCTGTAAATTGTCTGCGAGTTTGCTTTGGTAGCAGCTTTAAAGCGACTGAAATCTCCCAGACAGTAACTCCACACACAAACAATGTGAGGTTCAAGTGGTGTCAGTGCTGACCTTTAAAAGGAACATTCAATGATGCAAAACTACAAAAGAATAAGAGCTTTTAACAGTCAACACTGATGATTTTACTCCCTGCTGGGAGGTCTTTTCTTATGACCCACCTGTAGCAGCTGCTGTTTGAGCTTCTGCATCTCCGACAGGTTGAGCTCACTGAACAGGTCCGGCACAGGGTGCAGGCCCTCTCCTTTCCGGCCGGGTCGGTAGTCCCCATTCATCTTAGCCAATCCGGCGCCCGTGTGAAGGTGGCCGTTGCGGCGGTTGCTGTCCTCATTGTTGCCATTAGCCGCAGGGATGGCGCTGCCGTTGGTGCCGTTGGTTCCGTTGGCCTCCTCGGGGAACTTGAGGCCCTCAACGCCAGTGACGGTGAGTGCCAGATGGGCCCCGGCTCCATAGACGCTGTCACTCAGGCTGATGTGGTGGGCCAGTTCCTTCCTCAGGTTGTTCTTCTGCTCGCGCTCACTCTTCAGGGCATCCAGGGCCTCCTCCAGCTGACCCTCAGAAATGTCCTTCAGGCGTAATGCATCTTCCAGCTGACTGTTGAGAAGAACGGTCTCCTCCTCTAGCACCTTGATTTCATGTTTCAGTCCCTCATACTCCACCTGAGGTGTAGCAAGGAGGAACAGCAAAAGAGAAAAGTAGAAAACATTTCATTTACTTATTCATTTAAATTAGGGGCATAAGGAAGGTGTGGACTAAACTAAAAAAAAGCTGCAGACCAGTTAAGAAAAAGTCCACTTTAGATATTAATAAAACAGTGTGTTGCCCTTTATAATCTTTGTTTTCAATTAAATAAAAAGATTTGAGAGTTAGGCAATATTGACTAAAATCAAACACCACACTACTTCTGACTCAGTACCTTGAATTTATAATAGAGTATTTTGGTTATGAATGGTGCTTTCCTACAATATTTAACCTAAAAATATGTCTGGATGATGTGGTTTTCATTTCAGTGCCAAAAACATGTCACTTACTGGGACGTAACCTTTGCAGTTAGACCAGCAATATATAAGTCTTTGATCACAGGAGTGATTTTATGTTGCCGTGTGACCTTAATTTAGTCCAGCCCAGCACAGGTATTACTGTAAATTGTGAATAAAGTCAATACAGACACTATGACTCTGTAACTGGACAGGGGATACTGCAGCTCCTCAAGGGAAATAAAGGCTGATGAGCAACTGCATTGTCCTGGAACTGATCCTGAAAACATAACCACCACATTCCAAGGTGGTTTTTGATACGATGTGTGAGCCATTCGTTTCAAAAAAGACGGGGTTGGTATCTCATCATAAAAGTGATGACAAATTTGTATGGGAGAGAATTTGCTGGTGTGTAACTGTAACTGAGAATTTAGTTGAATGAGTGCATGTGTGAGCGAAATGTCGCACTGCAATCACATTAAATTTACTATTTAAAAGGTGAAGGTCTTCACACTGACCTGGCTCTGCTTGAGTGTAGACACCAGCTTCTGCAGGGTGATGTTCTCCTCCTCCAGCTCTGTGTAATCCTGGAGCAGCCTGGTCTCTCTGAACTTGTACTCCTTGATTTCTTCCCTCATCCTGGTCCTCTGTAGCTCCAGCATCTCATTACTCTGAGGCAGAGAAAAAACATAAGAGAGAAAGATGAGATACAATGAGGAGAGAGGAGACGGCTGGAATTCATTATCTAAATACCTAAATCCATGCCAATATTTAATATTCTCCCATCAGCTTAAGACTGGTTGATATGCACAGTATCATAATGATAAGTAATGTAACTTTAATATACATACTCATACATAGTCTGCACTCTCTGACCCATACTGTACATTTCACAAAAGAATTTCATTATGTTAAACGCAATGAGTCAGCACCCCTCAGACTCCCAGAAAGATCATTATTTTGGGTCACCTGCTGTGCACAGATAGAAACATGAGCATATGCTGGACCAGATAAACTGTCGATCAGAGAAATGCACCAGCCACCACAGTCATAAATCTCAGTACAGTAGGCGGCAGCAGTGAAAATATATTGAGACCTCAGCAAAATCATCTGCACTCACATAACTATGGTTACTAACATACAATCCAAGGGACAGGGAGATGCGTTTTCAACTCAGGAATGACAGGCAGAATAGGAATGATGCTCTTATCTTTAAACACAGACATGATTAAATGTGCACGATGCAATGCAGCTGCTACTAGACTGAAGCATTTTATTAAGTATTGGAATACAAAATATTTTAGAGCATACGTGCACATATGTGTCATTCCCTCACTGCAGAGCTGCCCGCAGCTCCCCTGCAGCTCTCTGTGCATATGGCACAGGTGCTGACCCAGAGACAGTGTCAGGAGTGGGTGGGTGCTCACACAGGAGGGAGAAAGCCAGACACATATGGCCTCTTCAGTCCTTTGAACCTCCAGAACCTCAGTGTATGTGTGTGTGTTTGTGTGCGGTCACGGGTTGATGACAATGGTGCTTTTAGAACCGGCAACTGGACTGAAACGAAAGACCGTTACGATACACTGAGCCTTTTGATTTGTACAGTGGCTGACAGCAGCTCCTATACTCTTGAAGCTAATGGCGTCTCAACTCCAGTACAGAGAAGTACAGTAAGACTGAAAATACTTTTATACGACTCCAGGAAAAGATAACAGTAACAAAATGGCTATTTAAGAAATAACAGTTTTACCACAAATAACAAATCACACAAAACCACATTTTCAGATGCTGTATTATCGATTATAATGACCTTCCTTTGCTCCATGTTGTCCAATTACACATTCATGGCAATGCGGGGAGTTACACTGAGCTGGCTATGAAGTGCACAGGATTAGAAGCCAATTATCAGTCTGTGAGGCTCTATAGAGGCAGAGCTGATGGGCGGCCGGGGTCAGGGACAGTGCAACACACAACACGGCCAACGAGCCGGCCACAGGGCAGAGCTGGCCGGCTCACCATACAATGGCAAACATGGCAGGAGTCCAGCCGTCTTGTAGTCATTCATCATCACCACCACTGTTGCTGTGGTAACGGGGGATAAACACAAACACAGCATGGAGGATAAACACAGTAATGTGACTTTTTTTTTGTTCAGTAGGAACTATTAATTATTTCATGTTCTGATTTACGTCTGCAGACTACAAACAGCAAACTTTCTCTGGCCGAAGAAAACTTTGCAATTTCCCACAAGCCCTTTCTTGATGAATCTGTATATATTAAAGGTGTTTGTGAAAAGTTGCTCGGAACCTGTAAAAACCCTTTGATTAGACAAATGAAGCTCCCAGTGAGGCAGCAACACCTGCCTCTCATGATGAAAAAGGCGACTCCTCCTTATTACTGGTCATCACACATGCAAATGAGGCTTTCAAAGAGAGCCAGAAGCTGTTTGATGAGCGCTTCATCAAAGAGCCACTATCGAGATGCAAACAGGAGACAGGTGTGCATGTGAAGAAAAACAGCTCGTCATGAATACATCAGGCACTCAGCTTCTCCATTAAACATATTGATCTTGTTTTAATATGCTCCATAATGTGGAATATCGCTGATGGATAACTGGATGACATTACTCATGAACATGAATCATGTTCAGAAAACAACACGTACAGAGACTCACAACACTCCCTGATGAGTATGGTGAATGGGAGTGTGTGTCCCGTGGATGTAGTGCTGGTGTGATGAGAGCAGCGTGGCTCACACATGTGCCGAGCTCAGGGCATTTCACTTATTCCCCAGCTTAGCACCGGATTTGCCCCCCACAATGGGGTCGTGGCCGCGGCGTCTGACCTCCGCTCGAACTCCTGCGCTGCCCGACACATTGGCTGCAGACATGTACCAATGTATTCACGCACGCTTCGCACGTACGCACGTGCATACTGTTTTCTCTGCGAGGTCTGACCACGTTCGGCCTGTCACTGCGACCCTTTGGCCTTCATCAATCACACTGATCTCATGTAAGTTAATGCACCGTAAATAAGGCGAGACAGGATGTGGAAAATAGTCATCTTAAAAGACATTACAAGAGATTACAATAATGAATGAGATCTTTACTTTGTTTTAACAGTTTTTAACAGTTACCTTTTTCAAAACTCTTCAGAAAGTTAGCACAACCATGGACTGAGATGCAGATGATTTCCTTCATGTCTGGGACACAAACGCATTCAGTTGCCACACCTTTCAAAATAAATGTGATTGTTTTACTTAAGCCCAACATCCAGCAAACCTTTACAGCTTATTTTACTACTCTTAAATTTAAGGTAATTCTAAAATTACCTAAAATTTCTAAAACACAATCCATAAGTCACACACACATGGACATGAACACACAGACACAGAGAGGAAACAATAAATATACAGTGCAGTCAGATAAAAAGCAAACATTCACCAGACGTCTCTGGAAACAAGTTTCTTTCATCAGCTGCAAAAAATAAACACCATGTCCCAGAATCCCTTTCCAGGCACAAAGTCAACAAAGAGAGGCGTCCTCTGCAGCACAAGCTGAGAGACAAACACGTCCTGTCACTAAATACACATCGTCCACAAAGACAAAGAGAAGGATCACATCAATAAAGCCTGAGCTGAGCAGAGTCCTGCAAGATTTTATCTTCTGACTGTGTGTCCACCTTAAAAAACATATATCTGTCTGTCGAATGTGCTCATAAATTACATTTATTTAACACTGATTCAAACAAAATGCTGATTCCCTTGATTATAATTCTCCATAATAATGATTTGATGGTTTGAATTTTCCTAACAGTATTTGGTGTATTTTGAATGTGAACTACTTTTATGATCGGACACATTTCTTGTTCATCTCTTTAAACTCTCAGTCATACCCCCATTTATTAAGCTTGAGAGTTTTAAAGACATGAAATCTACAGTATATGGATCAGGTTTGATTCTGAAAAACTGACATATTTTATATAAACATGCAGCTTTGCGAACATCCACAAATCATTAGCGCTGATCTGTCCTCAGTGTGTTGCCTTGTTTCCATGCACAGTTAATATTTGTGCATGAGAATCAGTGAAACAAAACAAACTGAAGGGTTTATCACCTGATGGAAAAGCGTAGTGAGCTTTATCCTCCATTTCTCATGCCAGGCGGCACCATCGCCCAGGTTCACCAGTTCATCCATCTGCTTCACTGTTTTGATGGTGGTCACCTGGGAACAACAGCACAGTCATTCAATATTAACTGAATTGCTGTGTTTAATGATTGTTAATGGTGTTTTTCTTCAAAGCACTTTAAAGCTTTACATGTGTGAGGGAATAACACATGCTTTGATTTGTATGTCATATCAAACACACAGAACTTATAATTAATTCACAACGCGATTTTTCAACACTGCTTGACATTAAACATTCGCTTTGAAATAT
>JAPZEA010000023.1:3865591-3876799 GCA_029783685.1 Heniochus monoceros | reverse complement strand
AGGCCTGGGAAAAACTATCCATTTTCATCAACTACAATACAGGCTTATTAATCAGTGCTGAACGCTGATTCACTCTGCAGTTGTCTAAAAATATTAACAATCCAATCTACAGTACTTCTGAGAAAGGAGAGAAGAAAGAGAAATGATATAAGGTTTCAGTCTTTGCACCTGAGCTAAACCTGCAAACACACACACACACACACACACACACACACTTCTCTCTCTCAGGCACTAACGCATTTCTTTTCCTCTGTCCAAACAGAAACTGCTGCTTTGTACCTTTCACTCCCTCCATCCTCAGCTGACTGCCTCTTTGTGAATGTGTGGTGGGCAGTCAGAGGTGAGAACTTTGCATGGCTGGAGCGCAGATGGTTTTCATAAGAGCTAGTTCCCTTCTTCAGGGTGAAATTCATCTGGAGCCACATACTGACCTATAAGCACCAGTCTGATCAAAAAAAGAGTCTGCAGCCACAGCGTACTCTGTGAAGCATGAGCTAAATGCTAACGTCAGCATGCTAACATACTGATCAGCAGGGGTAATGTTTACCATGTTAGTTTAGCATTAGCAGGCTAATATTTGCTGCACCAATAAAACAAATACATAAAAAAACCTAATTATGGCCATAGAATTAAAGTCAGTGAATCATGAAATCCATTAAAACACCGATAGCACCAACATCTGGAGCACCTTTCATGGCAATCCATCCAAAAGCTGCTGAGCTATAGTAAAACCCAAAGGTGAGGGACCACCTGACCCACAGATCGACGCTACAGCCACACTAGTGTAGCCAATAAAAACAATCGTAACATAACATAAATGATTTGAAAAACATAAAGAAACATGGAAAGAGGCCGATAAATCACCAGTTCAGAATTCCTAGAATGAAAGATTAAAATGCTATTAATGCAATTAAGATCTGACCACCAGAATGCTGGAAAACTAGTCACTTGAGGAAGCTATAACACTTTAAACTTTAATATCTGATGAACTTGACTTCTCTATATTTAGTTGAATATCATATAATGGCCACATAATGGTCACCAAATTGAAAAATGTAATTTCTCAATGTCTTCTTGGGCTTTTCAGCCAATCTGACACTAAAGTGAAGGATTTAACCAAACGGCTTTTTATTAAATAAACGTCACAGCGCAACAAGAAACAACAGCAAGCTCTTTGTTCTCAGACTCGTTCTACCTCCGTGTTTCCCCGCGGCCTGACCCATGTCTAATGCCGCGGTCGTCACCCGGGCTCTGTCGGGAGGGGGCCACTCCACCGCACTCCTCCTCACAACAGGAGGGCTTTTGTCACGCTCTGACCTTCTCGGCCACATGGTAATAAATTTGTTTGATTTGTTCCTCCTCTCCTGTTTAGAGTGCTTCTCTTTCACGTGGAGGAGGCGATCAATGCAGGGGAGGCCGCTCTTCCCGGGCTTGTGGCCGCGTTGCATGCGAGAGCCATCCGAGCGTGCTGACCCGCTGAGGGGTTCAGCGAGACCCGCACCAGATGGAGGGGACCGGCAGGCTGGGATGGAAAAATCCTGCTCGTCTCCGCAGAGAAGCAACAAACGAGTACCTGTCCGTGGACCGCCTGTCCAGCAGCGGCCATTCTTCTTCCCAGACCTTTTTGCATGGAGGGGCTTTTACGAGGCACAGCAGCCCTGAAGGATGAGCCTGAATCATGGCACATCAACACAGAGGCCTCCGCTCACTGATGTTTATTGGATGGGGGCTTAGGTGCAGGAAGAGCTTTTGAACATGCCAGCGGAGCAGAAAGGAGAAGACATCTTTAGTGCCCCGACCGTCTTCTATCTCCAGCATTTGAAACAGCTGTGTCTTGTCCCACTTCTCCTCACGGCTATAAGGCTCTTCTGTTTAAATATGACGACGCTGCCTAAGTGCAGGAGGACACTGGCAGCCCGTCTTCCTACGGGCCTTGTGATGATTGGCCGTTTTCTAGAAGCCCAATCAAACACAAACAAATATGAGACAGACCCAATCAGCTAAATGCACTAACAGAAAGTAGGCAGATGGAGAGCGGGAGAAAGAGAGCAACTGATTACTTTGCTCTTTGCTGAGATCATACCGTCGTTAGCTTTATATAAACCTTTAAAGCTGACTTCTTTTAAACTCACCACAAGGCAGCGAGCAGAACACAGCATGAAAGCTTATTTGGTAGATTGGGACACACACACAACGGATCATTACATTAATGTATGGCAGCGTTCAAAGAGCAGCTCTGAGTGATCTCATTAGGTACTATCACAACAGGCCAGTGTTCTCACACTGCTTTCAAGCCAGTCTTTTGTAACTCTCCCATTTGGGCTCCAGTTCCAGGCTCTAATTGAAGGCACATGTAACCTACTCACAAAGAGATCGAGAGCCCCCATCGTCAGCCACGTGAGTGTGTGGGCTGTCAGTGTTAATGTGAAAGGACTGGGGTTTGGTGTTCCTTCGGGGATCAGCAGAGTCTTTCTATGACAGACTGCACTGACGCACCCCTGATAGCTGATATTACCGCCTCATTTACTTCTGCTTGCTCTCAGATAGTCAGGGCCAATGTGAGCGGGCACACAAGGAGGAAATCAGGTTAAGGCACGATGGTAATCTGCTATTTATTCTAGCATATATTGGAAATGGAAAACAAGGCTTCAGGGGGCTGATGCTTATATCTTGCAAAATTAGATGAAAGATCAGCTATACTACAGGCTGCACATTGCTTAAATGTGCAACTAACAATGAACTGAGCAGAGAGAAACAGATGAATACAAGCAAAACTTTCTATCGGGTCCATCTCCATGGCCTGAAGCTTGCTATTAATGCATAAGGAACCTAAATATCTCCAGCGCCGCCTGCCATTGCGTGAGACAGCACTGCCTTGTAAACCTATAAACATGTCCAAGAGGAACCCAAATAGCCTCTTACGTGTTTTTAAATGCTTTGTCTTCAACATGGTGTCAATTTGCATTTTTGCGAAGGAGCTCATTTACGCATTTGAAATTTTATGGCCACCAAATCACATAAACCGTACCGCCTCCGTAACCAGTGCCTGAGCTTTTTACAGACTTTGGATTTCCTCACGTTCCCCTTTTTCTCTTATAAGTGTAGAATCTCCAAAATACATAAACAAGCATAAGTAAACACACTGGTCTGACAGAAGTTGTTTTCATGTGCTCAAATATAACTAAAAAGCTTTTTACACGCTCGCTATCGTCGCACGCAGCTTTTCTTTTAGGACACGCAAACTCTCTGCCCTCCGTTTCACACAAGGTAAAGCTGCACAACTTCACTGTCACACACCGAGTGCCTGCACAAGATTCAGATTACTTACACCGCCGAGGTGCAAAAACAACTCATCACAAAGGAGAGGAAATATTACAACACCAATGTGGAAAAAAAGATGTGCTAATCAGAGATTTTATTGTTACAAATTCAGCATGCATGCATGTGAGAATAGGTCTTTGTTCCCTGAAATGGCCAAAAATGTCACTCCTGTCACTGCACCACAAAAGACGTTGCCTGGCAAATCTCTCTCTCTGAGTCAATAACATTCAGAGGCAATTTTCCTCAGTTTCCATTGTCGTGTTAAATTGAATTCCAAACTAAGATACAGCATATACTGCAGCGGTCAGCACTATTGGATTTTTTTCAAACCATTCGTTCAACACGGGCATGGTGGGCTTACAAAATGCCACATTCCACGATACGCATAACATAGAAAATAAAATAATAGTGTAATAAAAAACCAGACATGCTGTACATGTTGATGCAGCTGTAGCATAAGCTTTGAATTACTGTGTGATGAACTGAACGGAGTCAATTGGGTAAAGTGGGCAGTAATTAATGTGTTTGGCTGAGTCTCTTCTGAGAGCAGGTATCACTCAACAGCGATCTATAGCCGCTGTGTCCTGAGGGCAGGCCTGATTGTTAAACAGACAGATGCCTGTTTTCTTCTTCGTTTGTGGAGTCATGTGACTCCGCAGGGAGAGTTGCTCAATTTCAATATTTCCCTGAGGGGCCTGCGATGAAATGGGAGAAATGGCCTCTGCTGTGAATTAGTGAGCACACACCTACATCTTTCTGTGAAGTACAATTAAAACACGCACTACAAATGTGGATGCCAGGGCAGCACACTGCCCTCAGAGGTTTGGAGGCTTGTATTTTTTTGATGAGGGGTTATAAAAGTTTGGCATCACTGAGATCTGATGTTACAGTTAGTGGCAATAAAATGTTGCACAGCAAAGTTGGTTGAAAATTTTACACGGGTCAGATGGATATTATGAAAAGAATCTAAGCCAGCTCTGTAGATGGAAGGTTTTCAAGCCACCGATACCTCGAAAACTCTGCGTCAAATACCACATGCAGCACGGTGACCTGAATGAGCGGAACAGGGAAAAAAAACAGGGTGAGGTGGCCGTCCCCCTTTGATGTTTCCCCACACTGTATTCCTGTGTTGCGGCAGAACAACAAAGGACCATGTGGTGTGGACGACTTGTTACTTGAGTGGACTGGCATTAAGAAGTGCATGTTACGCTTCACTCTCGCAGGTCTGTGCAGGCGGCGTGGCAGCACCAACAAATCAATGCCATTCGTACGGTAAACCAGAGCAAACTGGTGAATGGTTTCATGAGCTACATAAAATGACATCAGTTTTACAGTTTAAAATGGTTACAATGGGATCCTAGTCAAAGAGAGACGGGGTTTTCATTAAATTGACATCATTACCATCCTGCATATCGTGTGTTAATAAAGTGTCAGGGTGGTACAATCGCTACGAGCCCTGACAGAAGTTTTCTAAATTAGCAAAGCCTCTAATGTAATGAAAGAAAGACGAAAGAAACCTCCCCGACATGTGTGTCAAACATCAAAAAGGTCCACTCTACAGATAAAAAGAAAAAAAAGGAAAGCTAATAAGCCTGGGATATAAAGATTTATGGTTGCAAAGGCAGACATGTTAGCGGACGTGGAGACACAGGGACGTATATTAAGTTTTTAGTGTAGTATCCAGACTTCTGACGCCTGTTTTTTGGCCCTTTAATTCAGTCAAGTATGATAAATATGTCTACAGGTTTGATCAAAAAAAGGCCTCTCTGGGATTCATGTGGTCTGTGGTGGGGGTTACTAAACGGCTGGGGACTGCCGGGGCTGAGGTCTGCTCTGTCTTGTTTGATTTGCCTGCAATTAAAGCATGCATGAGGTTTTAATTCACTGATAATTTAATTTAGACCAAGTTTTAGAAACTGCACCACGTTAAAAACAAGCCCGCACTCAGGAAAAATGTTAATTAAACTCCTTAAAGCAAGAATCTCATTTCACTTTCTCTAAAAGTAAGGCAAGGAATGCTTGGATTTCTTTTACATCTTGTATCCCAATGAATTTGTCCACATCATCAGCTCTGCTCAATAAACTGCCCAAATCATCAGCAAAACCTCCTGAGCAACATGAAATCAAAAAACCCTTTTCTCCTTCTTTACTTAGGCACATTCACACCGACAGAAAGACTCGCATTCATTGCATTTCTGGAATACTTGTTGGTGGCATATTGTAAGTGGAGTGAACAAAGCTGAGGGAGTGGACGCTGAGGCACCGGGCCCCCAGACAGGATGACAAAGGGCCCGGCAGAGCTCAGGCTAAGTGAAAGGGCCCAGACAAAAGGCTGAGAAGAAGAAGGCTTTATGGGCCGGGTTGGAGGGAGAGGAGGCAGAGCCGGGGCCGGTGCCCACGCACCGAGGCCCCAGGTCTTGGTGAGCCGCTGGAGCACAACCATGTGTGGTCCATTATCACATCCAGAAAGCAGCAAGCACCACGCCTCCATCAATGGGAAGACGGATGCTCCCTTGCTGATTGCCCCAAAACCTGGTAAGAAAAGCGCAAGGAACAAAGGCACCCGCCCTGTTGAGAGAGGGCCATTGAAAAGGTCTCAGGAGCATGCCTGCATGGGTTTGCTCTTCTTCAGGGGAGGACAATAGAGCTGACAGGTGCTGGAGGAAGACAGACAAGAGGATGAGGCGAGAGAAAGGACGTGGACGGGTTTGAGAGTGGAGGTGGATGACGAGCTGAAAGAAAAGGGAGACACTCTTAAGAAGCAAACGGCTTCCTGAGCGGAGCAAGTATTTACGTCCTATATTTTGAGTTGGCGTGTTTATTGATGGAGCAAACAAAGGAACCCAGCCGAGTAAACACGGAGATGTCGAACCGGTTAACAGTTACACACAGAAACGTTGTCAGTGGGACCGTCTATTGTTACACACAACCAGCCTCAAAGTCATTTAACAAACATGTCAATATTTCCAGCCGCACAAGCTCAGGCAGAAGGACTTGTCATAACATGAGTGTAAAGCCGTGACTCATCCTTCCGTTTATTCATTTGTCTTCATCCGATCTGACGGCGCAGCCTTCACGAGCAGGAAACAGATGGAGCCATGTCCCTCATCAGATCAAAAAACCAGGGAGGCAGTTCAGGCCCTTCAGCGCCTCGCCTGCAGGCTCGACAAACACGTAGCCTCTGTCTACGTCAGCTGCTCCCTGCGCTGTTTCCAGGTCAGCCGCCAAAAGAGCGGCAGGGAGCAGGCAGCGGCTCAGGAAACCTTTCCACAAGGAATTAGGGTCAGCGGCTCTGCACGGTTGACCTCCCAAGTGCTCAGGATCAGAGATGACGGGAGGATGGAAGGAAGAACGGGAGGACACTTACGTCATTCCCTGTCCCCTCCCATCCCGTCTTCGGTGACCAGGTCTCTTACACAAGAGGCTTTAGAGCTGCATTATCCTCTGCTAACAGCAGATGAGACGGGGGTTCAGAGGGCGGCAGGCCGGTCATGCAGTCCCTGTCCTGGATGTCCAGCAGGCCATATCTCACAACTGTTAGTGCATATCTGTCAGGGCAGAGCACACATAGCACATACACACGGACACTTCAAACAGCACTCAGCAGCTTGTTACAGTCTGTGATGGATGCCTGGAAGTGCTTGAGAAGCTTAACAGTCCTCCTGTTTCTATGCAACAGGCCGTGTTTGGAATCAGCTCATATAAGGTTAAATAAAGTGCAGCACAGAGAGCGCTTCTCGCTCCTGGACACAGAGGTGTGTTTCACCTCCGTAAAATATGATAGTTAATGTTACGCAGCTGTAAAAGCGAGCGCCGTTTTTTTTTTAATCCAGGCTGCTGTCATGGCAGCATTTCAGTGATAAAATGAACAAGTCAGTCTAACAGTGCGTTCACACTGTGAGTAACGCGATCAACAAGTCACCAGAGGGCCGTTCATTTCATAAAGGGAGCCGAGAGAGCGGGGGACACTCAAGGTTGTGCCAGAAGCCTGCGGGCTGAGAAAAAGCCACCGTGCACGAACCTTTCATGACATCAGCCAGTAGCAGCCAGAGTTTCCGCATGCTCTGCTTCTTTGAAACCAATAAGTTTGCCTGAAAAACAGACAGGATTCTGATTACCGTCTTCTGTTACTTCTATTTGAGAAAACATAAAGAAGTGTCTGTTTTGGTTTGTACTCAATTACTGCTACCAAAAAAGCAGCAAAGCCAACAAATCAGCTGTTAGCTTTTTGCAGATCCATCAGTATGCGTGTATACGTTGGCCAATAACAAGAAGTTGCAATGCAAAAATGCCAAAGTAGGTTTGAAGGCATTGAGAAACAGTGTCTCAGTTACATATTTTGTTCACCACAGAGCACTGACAACTTGATTTTAATACTGTAAAACATCTCTTTTGCTACAGATTTTCTACACATCCGCTAAACTCGTAAATGTTGATATCAGCTACAAAAATCTAGTGTTGATTGAGCAAAGTTCTACTGATAAAATGTTTTTTGGGCCATTTCATCAAACAATACCAGAACAGAAAATAATACAAAAATAACACACTGGCCCAAATATTAGATTTTTTTTTCTTCTGGAAATTACATCTGACAAGGTGGGGGTCACATTACATTTAAGAAATGAATCTGCAATTGCAGATGTTTTCTTCATTTGTACCCTTAATGTTGCTCGGCTAGCAAGTTTCTTTATGCATGTTTATAGTGTGCCTTATGAACTTTGTCAGCCCTAAAACCTCTTGGCTAGTTAGTTTCACATCCACAAGCTCCTGACAGCTTATGTGAGGTGATTAGCTGCAACAGAGGAAAACAAAGTGAAAACTTGTTTTCGCTGCAGAAACTGACTGACGAGGAGCTCCAAAACAAAAATGCTACCGCTTCCAATAGCTTGACAGTGTGTGACTCTTCGGCTGATAAATAGAATGAGGATTTAGCTGCACATACGAGCCTGCACATAAGAATTTAGGTTCAGCTTGAACTGAGGTATTTCCTGCCTCACTTCTCCAAGAGAAAAGACTGCAGAGGTGAGGACCATCAGGGAAACTTCCCCCAGAGGACGAGGTTGATAAGAAGAGCTTCTTATCGTCAAAAAGCCAATTTACAAAAACAGGTGCTGGAAAAATCTTGTTATCAAAATCATCTTATATTCTGGCCAGACTGATAATACAGTGGGTCCCCACATCCACGCTGTGAGACCATCCTGCTCCAGCCCATCTGGCTCCCACTGTGCACACACTGTGAAAACAGAGGTGGTGAGAGCTGATGAGAGCATCATTACAACATCTGGAACGGAAATATCACAGCAACAGTTCAGTGGTCAACCAGTTAAACGCCCCTGATGTGTAGGATTAATTTTTCCACAACCAGGAAAACAAAGAAACAATATTTGGTTAACAAACGAGGTGCAGTAAACAGGCTTTGTGCAACATCACAATGGGTGTGACCACCCAGGTCCAGCATCTGGGATCTGGTCTGGAAATGAGTCAAACACAATCCAGCAGTGTGCAACACAAAGACAACCCACATGTTCTTCCTGTGGAGCACAATCAAAGCTCTTCCCTCTAACATAAATATCACGCATCAAGAATATCACACAATCTTTCATCATCAGGCCAACTATGGAGGGGAAACAAGCATTTTATAGTATGTGCAAACATGGAGGCTAGTTTCCAAACGTCTAGGGAGGAGGAACAATAACGTGATCCCTGCAAAGAAGCCTTTACTGTATCTCTGCTTGCAGCAGCTCCGGCGTGCTAACCTTTCAAGCAGAAAATCCCTCGGCTTACTTCTCTCCGGACTGTTTGAATTAGCCTGGGATACGCCATATCACACCATCGAGACAGTAACATTTAAACAAGTTAAACAGAGCCAGCTTTGGTGAAACCCTCCACACGATCCGTCTGGCCTAAGACAAGGTGATAAGTTCATCCTCGTTCAGTCTCCTTCACTCACCGTCACTCCACTCCCACCTCGGCGACAGATAAAGACACGCCATCCAGATAGAAACCGAAAGAAGAGATCAAAGATGTTTGGGTTGAGCGGGCCAGAAATACCATTCTGGGGTGAAAGTTGCTCTCCAAGCATTTGTCCAAGTAACAAACTGTCATTTCTGGTATGTGCTACTGAATATAATTGGCTGGGAAGCCCTTCACAAAGGTATATTTTTCATCTTGCAACACCTTCAGCTATATTTCATGCACAAGCCTCAGGCATATGTAGAATATTAATAAATCAAGACAAAAATCATCCAGAGTGCTGCTTTTGGATGTTTCCTACACACTGGGGAGTAATTTGTTATTGCAGGTGGCCCCTTACAAGCCCAGTGTTCCTTCTCAAGTATCCCAAATAAAGAAAACAAAGGCTCTCAGATTGGATATACAGCGTTTTCTGTCTTTGCTCTGCACAGAACGAGCAAGGAACGTGCAGCTTTGGATGATTAAATTAACAAAATATATATTCAAAGAGATCTCTAAGAGTAGGGTGGTGCCAGGGCTTGTGTGGCAAACACTTTGCATAAGTAAATTCACAGAAGTAGATTAGTCTGTTTCTCCCATAATCCCTTTGTTGCCCAGAGGAAAGGATTTGTGGGTCAAGCCTGAGGGGGTGGCTGGGTTCACTCTGTGTCCACCTACAGCAGTATGGAGAGAGAAGCTACAATGCTTTGCCCAGACATGAGGGCGCAGCCTCCGTGCCTTGGTCCCCCTCCCCCACCAACACACACACACTCAGACAGACACCCAGACACACACACACACACACACACGCATACATCTTCCCTCAGACAGACCAGGCACAAACCATAATGGCACAATGACCTACAAACCACAACCCCACAGGAATTATTCACAAGCTTTTAAATCAGATTCCATTAAAAGTCAGCTGCAGCAGCAAGGCAGAGAGAGGGGGCACGCACCCCAGCCCACCCTGAGCCCAAGCATTCGAACACAGCATCATTTAATGAGCTCACGCCAAAACAAAAGACATGCATGCTCTGTCCCCAACATACTGTATATTTTATAAGGATCACAACACAGCTGGAAAAAGTCCTAAAAAGAGGCAACCAAAAAGTTGTAAGCAAGAAGAAACAGACAGACGATGACAGAAGACAGACGGATGACATTTTATTTGCCTTTCCTTGTTGATGATGTTGAAAGTCTAGAAACAACCTGAGGGAAAACATGCACTTGTCTCCAGCCTTACAAATAGAATTTCATTTCCAAAGCTCATATCATCTTTTTTCAGGCTGAGTTATTAGCATTACATAGATTGTATTATGATTGCATAAGTATGATTGAAGCAATTAACCTAAAACTAAAGCCAATTAAGACTTAGTTTAGCTGTATGTGTAATTTGAGATAAGGACCTTCCTGCGCAAGCAAAGTTTCACGTAACGTTCATCATGACTCAGACATTGAGCACAGCGGCAACAGCTGGGAGCCAGGCAGAACCTCTTTTCACGTTTCTCGTCTGCTTTCAAGGCTTCTAATGCAGAACGCAACCTAAGTGAATTCAGCAAAGAATGAAAATAAGATGTTGGCCCTGTGTTATGTGGTAGAAAATAAAATGTTCTGTATTTATGCCTTTTAGTCCAAAAAAAAAAAAAAAAAGGCCAAATACTTCTGTCACTTTTCCTCTGTTCGTGAATGTTAGATCAGTGATGGATCACTGTTGGTTTGCGAAGCACAGTCAGACTTCCACTGTGGTCAGGAATCTCTTGAAAAATGAATTTGATCCTAGCAGATCACACTGCGTAGACAAACTACAGCAGAGTTGGGGGCTTTGAGGGAAGTGTTAACATCAGCATGCTAACATGCTCACACATTTGCATAACATTTGCTAATTAGCACTAAACACAAAGACTGATGAAAGGCTGATGGAAACGTAATTAG
>JAPZEA010000023.1:3613676-3624719 GCA_029783685.1 Heniochus monoceros | reverse complement strand
TTATGATATCAGCGTTTTTTCTTTGCCGGGACTTTCACAACAGTAATAGATTCATAGGGGTCAGTGCTGGTATTTACTTTTTCCTTTGATCGGTCAACATATTAAATTGTCTTCTGTATTTCTTGTTGTCCCAGGAATGGTGAACTGTTTTTCAGGCTGGTGATTATCCAGAGTAATTGATACACATGAGAGAGTGGACTCTCTTTCAAAGTGGATATGGTACAGTTACATAAACACCCGAGTAAACTACATAAAAAGGGAGGAAACATTGCATTCTATTTGCATAGTAATTCATTTTTGGCCCTCTTATGTGTTCATAAACCTCACATGAGTGCGTCTGCAAAAGGAGAGAGTGATAAATAAGTAATATGAACTCTGCTTTCCTCTGCTCTTTTGGGAGCTGCTGTGTTTTTATGTGTTTCATGCAGTGAACATATTAGTTTGTGGTCATTGACTCTAATGTACCTTTTCAAACACAAACACACCTTGAATGGTCATCAGAATAATATCATGTGTTTTTTTTTTTTTAGTATTTTTCTCAATTGAAAATGCACATCCAGTGCTTTTACACACAGCGCAGTCAGAAAGCGTTTGGACAGTGATGTGTTTTGGCTCTACTCCGCCACACTGGATTTACAACGAAACTATAACTAAAGACTCAAATTTAAAGCCAGTTTAAGCAGCCAAGGAGCATTTTTATGACCAGTCTTGAGTGGCCGCATCAGTCACCTGACCTCAGTTCAGCTGATCGTGTGTTTCCTGTGCTTAAGACCAGACTTCAGGCCAGAAGCCCCCGAAACAAGTGAGAGGTGAAGCTGAATTCAGCGCAGGCCAGACAGATCGTCGTCATGGAAAATACCGAGCGTCTCCAGATGTACATTGGGTGACTATTAGCTGGTCATTAGCTGCGGTTACATGGACAATCTTTATTCAACCTCAGTGAAATCAATCTGATTACAGATTCCAATCTAATTGTTTACATGGACACTAATAAAGTGATCCGATAAAATGCGTTTACATGCTCTGAAGCATTTAATCAGAATAGAACTTTTTCTGGGGCAAAGTGGTTCAGCCCACTGTGAAGTGGAAACTGATAGCAATCAATCAAGCACGGAGTTCTCATAAATTCGAGAGCCTCTCATGCAGGAACATTTATGGGTGTAAATGATTGATATTTTTGATACAGATTTTTTTTTAGTTGATATTTTATTGCAGTGTTGTGCTACTTATTCCAGCAGATTTACACAGACCTGATATTTGGCTCTTTGTGGTTAGTAAAAGGTCTTAAGTGGTGGGCCAATAAGGCACAGGCACCTATAAAGTGACAGATTTTTGAAAGGAGTTTGACGGGCCTTTCCGTTTTAAAGGACAGTGCTGGGTCACTTACCAGTCACTTATTTTTTGCACTCCTAATATGGACTTTACTGTCAAAGTGAGGAGACATGCACGGAACAATAAGAGTGTAAGGTGTCATGTTTCTGAGGGATTAATTCCTGGCAGAGACTCACACTTCCTCCCTGTGGGTGTCAGGTGAGTGACAGCGAGCAGAGTGTACTTTAATGCACGCACTGATGTGAGACCATTCCATTGTGGGAACAGAGATGGAGCCAAAATCCAAATGAAGGATGCATATTTATGGCAATAGATTGTCAAGGTGGCAATCTGCTCGTCTGTCTATGTTGTTTTTCATGTTGCACAAAAATTAATTGAGCCAAATGGCCTCTACTGAGAAGGAACCGTGTCATTTCCAAATATGTTGACTCTGCAGTCAGTGCAGACTGGGAAGTTTCAGTCTCATTTTAACCTGAGCTGGCAGTGGTCTCATGTGAACTAAACAGATTTGGCTCATTAATTAGAAAACTTCATCAGATCGCATTTTCTACAAATAATGACATCCATACTTAAATATCTTAAATCCTCACTCAGTCCTTGGTGATGAAACGGCACTTCCTCAGCTCCAAGGTCTGGATCCCCTGCTTCACCGCAGGCTCCTTGTTAGTGAGAAATCCTGCTTCATCCCCTGTTAGTCTAGTTCTCAACACATGGTTAATGAGGGCAAATTACCTTCCTCCCTGCTGAAGGACTTTGTTGATATTTTAAAAAACAGGTCACGGCCATTTTGGAGAGCGAAGCAATGATTGTATGACAGCCTTTAATGGGGCCAAAGCTGACCTGGAGAGGTATTTAAATACAGTGACATTAGGGTGGGTCACTTTGACGGGCACTCTTTAGGCAGTGAAGCAGAGCTCGTGCTCTTGCATGGTAGTTACTGTTGGAGCACGAGGTGAAAGTGCCTGCCAACCTGAGTCACTGCAGGACAAATGAGAGGACCTCGCAATGAGGCATAATGTTAGGATTGTAGAGGTGCCAAAGCGCTCAGAGAGCTGGTCCACAGCCTCTGTTTACACACTACTGCTGGAGACAGCATTCAACCTGGATGAGGTCCCACTAGCGGACAGGTCTCACACAGCACCGCAGCCGGCATCCAATCAGGGAGACCTACTGTATGCCACTGGGACTACACTGCCTGTAATACTGCCTCCCTCCAGTGCCTCGCTAGGAAGAAACAAAGCACCAAAGTGAACACAGTCACTGTCTGTTTATCCTGAGTACTCTGCACATGTGGACAAGGTGCAGGAGCCATTTAACAGCATCAAGCAACCACTCTGAAGGGGAAGAAGGGGATATCATGAAGGGACCAATACACAAAGTTTTGTACAGATACTTAAACAAAAGAATTTTTGACACCTTCAGGAACGTAAACATGGTTAATTCTTTTTTCACTCGATATCTGTGCCTCCTGTACATTCCAAGGTTAAATTTGGAATATTTGATCAAAGATGACGAAATTGAGCCAAACAATCTGACCAAGCATTGAATGCCGGATTGTATGGATTCCATCCCCAGCTCTGTGCTGACCGCGCTGACTTTTTCATGGCATTCTTCCACACATCCTAGAGCGGGGCTCGAATAAAATGGAGTAAATGGTATGTTAATTTTGCTTACCTCTGTATGTTTACTTACCAAAATGTGAGATTTGTTTACCACTCTTGGAATAACTTTAAGCGTGGACCAAACAGGGGCTATAATGTGGGAACAATATGCTGTGCCTAGGCACTGCATAAGAAAAATCAGCGGATCACCAAAGTTATTACAATTAATTCTGAGGGGGAGATGAATGTCTGTGCCAAATGTTATGGTAATCCATCCAATAGCTGTCAAGGCATTTCACTGAAAAACATAAAGCTGGAAGGAGGCTCATGGTGGAGGAAGGAAGTGAGGGGATTGCAAAGACAGTAGGATTTGTCCTCTGGATAACTTGAATAACTGCACTAAATTTCATAGCAATCCACCCAATAATTGTTGAGATATTTCAGTCTGGACCAAAGTGGTGCAGAGTTTGTTTTTCCTCAATGAACCCATGTTACATTAGTGACACACAAGTTCTGAGGAGGGCTAAACTGACAGCTTAGTGGTTTCAAGCACGATCACGAGAAAACACCAGTGCTTATCTGTCCTTGAAAAAGCAGTGAAAAGTGTGATTGGAATATTTACTTATTGGTGAGGACGGCAAAGGTGCGATAAAGGCATGATTTTACTTGGTAAAAAGTCATTAGCCCTGACAAATACATGTCAAACAATGATATAATGTGACTAACCCACAGTGGGAAGCAGATTGGGTCACATCCAAATAAACTGCTAATGAATTCTAGTCATGAATTATTGCTGAATATGTGTTTCAATAAACAATGAATTTTCATTTATGCATGAAAAAGAGTGCTGTCAGCATGCATGAGAGGAAGAGGATTTTCTACCTTGTTAGTTAGGAAAGTGAGGGTGGGTTCATGCTCCGCCACCATGAAAAGCACTAACGAGCTGGTGGTTTGTCGCCAGCGTTTTCCAGCCATGTTGATGTGTGATTAAGCCTTTTGATATTTCAGCTCTTTATCCAGGGTTGTTTGGGGCCTTTTGCATTGTTGGATTTAGGAAAAGCAAACCTGTTTGTAGACATTTTGCTCAGCTGCAGCCACGTGCTGAACACACCGTGCACTCAGCTTTGCCTTGCTCTTAATTTGCCAGCATCTTGACACTCTGTAAAACTTGTAAACTTGAACTTGTAAATGCTTAATTCCTGGTTGTTTGCAAATGTTTGAGTAAGATGTAAAAATAGTCAGCCATACAGCTCGCCATCCCAGTGAATTTCTAGTGATTGCCTCGGAGTCGTACTTCCACCTTACCCACACTGAGATGCTTTGGCTGAGAGCTGGGAGTGGATACTATGCTTCATATACTATAATTACTGGAGTTTCAGCAGACAAGTCTTCTTAAGTCTTAAGTCTAAGTCTGTCATTATTATGTTGATGGAAAAAAGTCCAAAAGAATTGGCTATTATTTGATCATGTGCAGTGAACAAACCTAAAGGATGGAAACAAGGATGGAAGGAACAGACAGAGAGGGAAAGACTTACAAATAAAGTCTTAAATTCTAGACATCAGATATTGGCTGCATCTTATCAACTCGTTTAATTAGGCTCGGGGATTGATTAGACAAAGCCAACAGGGAATTTATCTTTGTTTTCCCTTGAAAAGATGTCAAGCAATTACTCTGTCTGTGTGACACCTCCCAAGTTTTTTTGGCATTGCAGTCTATTTTTTTTCCCCTCTGCAGTCTGACTTGTTTAAGAATCCATGTCCCAAGTTCTCCCCAAGGTCCATTTGTATTGCTTCCTGAAAGGACTGAGCCAGGGCTAGCGCGAGGAAGATGTTTGCCCTTTGAACAGTGTCTCACCTTAAAGTAAGAGAGTCACTTAGAAGTAAAGTGTAGCCAACTGTGGTTGTCTTAACTCTCAGCTTTGAAGCTTTTAAAGATTTTTTGACTCTAGGTAGAACTCCTCCTTGCCATCGCTTTTTGGCTGGACGGCAGCAGAGCAGGGCCAGCCCTATAAATGACTAAATGACTTACTGAGAGAGTGATGAAGCTTTCCCATTGGCCGTTGCTCTTTCAAAATGAATAGGGTCCTCAATTATGTCCTCAGCACATTGATCGCACAAAGTCCAGCCATATACTCGGTTTCGACCTAGTCTCTTTCTTTAGAGGGGAATATCCAACCTTCCTTTTCTTTCATTATTTTATTATAGCTGCGTAATTTTATAAATAGCTGATTCAATCTCCTAATATGACAGCAATTACAGAATGTGTGGACTGGCCTGGGTTACCCTTGCTGATTGCAGGGCTTATTTTACATTGCAGCTCACATCATTCAGAGTAATGGGCCACTAGATGAGATTTGGCACTTGGACAGAACGGTAGTGAATCTATCCGTCCACCCGGCCCTGCCCCTGTGAGCATGAGGTGCAGCAATGTGATGGGGGAGGACAGATGGGAGGGGGGGTGTAATAGCAGTGAAAGCACATTTCAGTTTCTTAAAAGCTCCATCCCAAGTTGCTTAACTCCACATCTCACCCTGTGATTGTGCCAGCCCGATGAAGTGGATCGGCCCCTACCCCGAGATGACCACAGAGGGACATTTTAGCACCACTGCCACCAGGCTTTCCCAAGCCCCAGATACAAATTGTCGCAATTCCACTGCCCCTTATGTCACAAGCTATCAGTCATCATGTTATGCAAAACCATTTTGCCATCAGGGAGAATAGATGTTCCTGCTCTTTCACCTTGTAAAAAAAAAAAATCCAGCCAAGCTGCAGCTAACATGAGCACACACACGTGCATATTTGAATGTATGCAATGGGCAGAAATGGATGTCTGTGTCTCCTCCCATGTGTGTAGCTGAACATGGACTCAGGTAACCTTTCCAGCTGGTAAGCTTCAGCGAAGACGTGCTGCAGCATGTCCTGTCTCTTCAACTTCAGTGTCCTGCTGTCACATCAGCCCTGCATACTACTGTCGCTTATCATTTGTCACCACCTAAATAAGAACATTATTACCCTTCACAATGACTTTTCCTACTCTATTGACTACCCACCCTCGAGCTGTTGCCCACGTCCTATCAAAAGTACATTTTGTGACAAGCAAGTGTCGCATCTTTAGCTTTCATCAGGACTTGATGTAGTAGGTTTTACAGCTGATATGGCACTATATGTGTCTGTTGTTTATGGAAACATAACAATGCCGGTGCCCGTATGTCCTACCTGGCTTTGCAGCCCTTTTCCTCAGTCGAACTCAGCTTTGGTGAACAGGCATTTGTTTCTATTAGGGCTGTGTTTGTAATTTTCATGGTGTGGTCTTAAAACAATATTTGCTATTCGACTCAGCTAAAAAGAGTCAGATGGAGACAGAGAGAGCAAGAGAGTGAGTGGGCGAGGAATCATGCAGACTGCTGAGAGAACTGTGGTTGAAACTTAACTTCATTTTGAACTTATGTAATGTGATTCTGTGTAATTCTGTGGTTTAGCAGTGATGGGTTTGGAAGTACGGTGTCAGAGTGGAGTCTGTGTGAACGCTGACTGCAGTCTCATGTGAAAGAGCGGACCATATCACATGCACACACACGCACACACTGCCATGCATACAGTATCTTTGTTATTTGGTATTGCATTTTATCAGTGAATTTGTAATGAAGACATTGGGGAAGCAGAAGGAGACTACATTAAATGGTAGCAGTGTGTGCAATAGAGGGGAAAAATGAGATTTAGCCGTAAACCCTTTCACTGTATCAAATTTACCGAGCCTTGTCGATCCCTTGTCAAGGCAGCTTAGTTCTTAACCCGGATATTAAAATGCATTTGTATTCAGACCATGTGCATGACATGGTCATTGTCAAATGAGGATATAAATATGCAAATGTGAGAAAATGGCATTTTGACAAAAAAAAGAGAGAGACAGCTTCTGTGTTAATGTCTGTGCGTCTGTAGAGGCTCATGTAGATTTCTGTATGCTCTGCGGCCTCTCAAGTGACATGACCCAAGCCAAAAGCATGATCAATCGGTATAAACATTAGTAGGTGACAGGGGTATGGTGTCATGTGTGTCACCGTATGAGCACAGATCTAAGGAGTCGTGTATTTTGTCACTTCATTCATCACTTTGACAAATAAAAACGTCTCCACGGGAATCCTAAATTTGAAAATGTTTCTCTGATGAATGAAACGTGCTGCACTACACATTCTTATAGGTGGGGAATGCACAGAGAGATGAGTGACGCCAAGTAATTGCAGCATATGCTAAACACTTAAATATGCAATGTCAAGATGAAATGTTTTTAAATGAATCATGACTGATAATTTCCTAATTTAAAACTAACCGGAGAATTACACTGTTAATCTCGCCTGCGAGACATTTCCACTTGACATGCTGCCATCTCAGAGCCGTCAGGAAGAAAATTTTACTAATCAAACCACCAAAGATGTGGCGGCAGTGTGCGAGAAACGTTCATGTTGCATCCCTGTGAAAACTAATATTTGGCTCCAGTGCAAAGCAAGCAGTGCCAGCAACACCTTAAAGCCAATAGCTGGAAATCACAGGAGGGATGAGGGGGAGGATGCTTCCCCCTCATCTTCCTACCCTCTAACCCTCAGGGCTTCATTGTTCCCAGGGAATCGTGTGGAGGTGTTAGAGTCCCATGATGTGCCAAATGTTTTTTTTTTTTTTTTTTCTGTTTCCTCTGGCTGCAGATTCGTTGTGATTGTTATTCTCTGGCTGCAGAAATTGCAGAAAGCATGCGTGACTCTCTGTTGTGCAGTGAAAGGCAAGAGTTTTTGCGTCGAGAGTGCACAGGAGGCAGGCAAAGTGAGCCTTCCAAATGTGACAGTGTGGGACCTTCCAGGCACAGACAGACAAAAAAAGAAAATCCACATGGATGCACATGAAAATCCATGAATACACAGTGGTTCAACAAAAGAGTAAAAAATATACTGTATACGCAAGGACTTACAAGCAGCCATGGTTTTCCTCTTCTTCTCTTACTTGCAGCCACATACACATACACACACAGTTGGACATACTGTTTGTTTAGCAAGCAATTTACATAGGAATAATTAAAATGAGTGGAGTTGTGGCAACACAGAATGGTGACTCATTAAGCGGAAGCCGTCGTGACTTACATCTCGCAGTGTTATGCGCTCACTTTTCACATTAGCAGGCTCTTACAAGCCGTCAGACAGCAGGACCACCATCTTTCATCTCTAAACAGAGAGGACACCAACAGAGCTGGCTGGAGGGAGGGAGAGAGAGAGAGGGAGTCAGGAGAGAAATTTGGATGCTGAAAGCATTTGGAGGAGATAAGAGGTTGGACTTGGATGATATATTTTGGGCAGAAATTGGTTTATACAAAAAGTTAAAGGAAAGAAGGATGCAAGGAAAGATGGAAAAGCACAAAGGACAGGAGAGAAGGAATTAGGAGAGGAGGGCATAGACGCAGATGGGGGGGATGAGAGAGTAGATGTGATTTCGGAAGCAATGATTTGTTTAGCTTGCCGCAACGGAGTGCCAGCGATGGCGGCTGCTGCGCTGGCCTCGGTGAGCATGTCTGACAGCCATCCACTTAACTCAGTGACCTGTATCACAGCACAGGGTCGCAGCCACACAGTCCTTTAATCAGTCAAAAAAAAAAAAGTTACTCATCAGCAGGAGCGCTGTACCTCATCCAACACACTTACAGCACTCTTGTTCGCTGGCCAAAATTTGCAGAGTGGCCGACTATAATTACAAGGTCTTACCTTTGTTTGACTTTTTCCTGAGTGGGGAACATGAAGGTGTTAAAATGCAAGAGTACAAAACACCAAACAAAGTAATTGTGCAGAGTGCAGGTGTAGTTGTCATACTAACAAAATAATTTCCGGGCTTGCTTTTTTCTCAACATTTCAACTATTGTCTTTAATCCACATTTTTCACCAGTGTAGCCTACTCTGCAAACATTTCAGCCAGTCTGTTTCTTTTATGCATTTAAAAGGTCCATCACTGAAAGTAATTGTCTTGCCTGTTATAGCTCCTTATCCACTGTGAATTCACTGGCTGGTTGCAAAAGATTGCCACTGTCTTTCCCTTGTAGTGTGCTGTTTCAAAGTAGGTAATGCTTTCTGTGCTGCTGCTGCTGTGGGGTTTAAATGGCCGTAGATGCCAACATCAGAGCATCTCTGCAGCTTCTCTGTAAAGTAATGATCGGGGCATTTCAAATTCTATTTCTTTATTTTCTGTCTCCCATCCAATCCATCATAAATCTATATCATTCACTCTCCAGTAAAAGTTTCCTCAAATGACCCTTGTTGTGAACCTCGCATCACCAAAGTCACTGTGAGATAGCAAGGCAAGTGAGAAAGGCAGCACTTCAGAAACCCATGAGTAACACAGAGGGAAGTCACAAAATTGTTGCACCCATCTAATACACATATTGAAGCAGAGTTGTCTATTTTAACCAGCAGTATGATGCTTTATTGAGAGAGTAGCTGAGGGTATTGGAAGGAAGGAAGGAGATGGAGAGGCTAAGTGACAGACCGGAGCAGCTGGATGTGAACTTTTGAGTTACTCTAAAAAGCTGCTAGCAGTAGAGCTCTTAACAGATGCCCTTGTCAGTAGTTGATTTTTGAAGTGGTGGAGTGGTGTTCAACTCAAACTTTGCCATTAAGTCAACATCAAGACAGCTGGAATGATGATATCTCTTCTGAATTTCTGAATGCCCATGTGTAGGATATCATGTTTCCATCCGATTACTGTATAATCACATATGATCTAAGATGTTCAATTAATGTTTGTTAGTTCATAGTTAGATGTACTATTGCATGTAATTGCCTTCCTTTCAGGTTCATATACAAAGCAACACACAACTTATCTTCATAAGAGAAATGCTCTTCATGGGAGGAGCATTTCTGAGCTAATTATTTATGTCAACTGCATGGAATGGATTGGTATATTTAGAGAACCATGATCAGAAGGTAAGCAGCCATATACTAGCCGTTGTGTCCATAATTCCCTCTCTCCTTGGCCTCTAGCTGTCCTGCTCGACCCTAAAATTGTTTGGCTTTCATTCAGAATTGCATCAAGACAATGGTATGGATGAGCGATGCCCGAATGGTGATGGCAAAACAAAAATACAAGAGTAAAGGTGTAAGAATTGGATTAAGCTGTCTATATGTCTATCCTCCAGCACTAATCAAACTTTTTCCGCAGACAACCTCTCCAGCTCTATCTGACAAGCCACTGTCTATATGACAAGGCAACAAGTTCCCCATGGCAAGCATTAAAAGTTGCCAGATATAACTCCAAAAGCAAGTATAGATACAGCAGGCAAATGAAAATGGCTAAAAAAGGCTGTACAAGTCTTGTACAGAGTAAAGGACACAACAAAGAAGAGGAAGATTAACTCTCACAAGCTAGTAGCAACATGGGAGATGGCATGTAGCGGGGCACTGACTTGGAGCCCAACTGTGATGCTACCCTGGCCTCAGTCTTGAAAGAGATACAAGAAAGGACACCGGTCTGCTACGTGACAATGGCAGACTACATGGGGTAAAAGGGGGGGCCGAAGAAAACATGACAGCGGTGATTAATTTCGTGCAAGATTTGCTAATGAATGGTCTGGAGCTCCCTTCTTCTACAGTGCTAAATATTGAGAGAGCACACCAGGCGCTCACTCCAAAATCTCTGGCTGTAGCCCCACCAAGATCAATTGTGGTTAAGTTCTCAAGTTACAAAATGAAAGAGGATGTGTTTAAAAGAGCTTGGCAGAAAAAAAAAAATCGAATTTCAAGGAAAAAGGATACACTTGGACCATGACTAGCACCAGAGTTGCTGAGGAAGGAGCTACTCTCAAGAAAAGAAATATAAGATTCCAGACTCTGACGGCCAGACGAGAGTGTTTTATAAGGAAGGTGCAATGATTTACAGCTCGGCGGTGGAGGCAATGACAGGAATGGCAGAGAGACGGATACCAGTGACAGGCTGAGAATGATGAAATGTGTATAAAATGTGTGTTTCGACAAAGGCCAGTGGGCAAACTGAAGCCATTTGGGAAAAGAAGAAGTTTCTATTCTCTATGTTTGCCGAGAGCCAGCCTCATGTGTTTGTGTTTATTCTTGTTTGTTGTGATTTA
>JAPZEA010000023.1:3331904-3344718 GCA_029783685.1 Heniochus monoceros | reverse complement strand
ATTAGAGATAATGGAACTCACACTCAGTATAAAAATCTGTGTATCACGTCTGTGTGTTCAGCCCACACAGTATCTTTCCTCACTCCTTATGAGCTCCCACTTCCTCCTTTATTCACCTCCGTCAAATTGCCTCTACTTGCGTGGGCTGCTTGAGCTGATGCACTTAACCCAAATGAAGGAGAAGCTGGGGATAAGGGTTATTTTTGTCGACAGTGGCACCGTTTGAGGTGTGGACCCCCTCCTGAGAACCCGAGACTTTGATAATGCAGCAAAACAGAAAGGGTTAAATTCAGAAAGGCCCCAACCTCTGGAGGAGAAATACGAAGTCTGTGCTGCCAGGTTTAGACCAGCAGGCCATTTTCAGTAAATGCGAGCATATTTAGATTTGTTTTAGCTTTGTCTTGTTTTGTTACTGTGTTTGGTTTTATACTTCCAAGTACCTCCGAGTGGCCTTTCACCAGCTGACCAGGGAAAGTTGACTAATGATTTTAAATGACAACAGAGATAGTCAATCAAAAATAATTACCTTTATTTATCAAAGCAGGGAGAACAATTCAAAGACTTTTTCATATTGGAAAAAAAAAAATCACACAATTTATTCAGTGGCAAAAAATTCTGTAATTGACTTTTCTTAATCAAACCACATCCCCACCTTCTTTGTTTTCATCAGCAAGAGGCCGGTCGAGGTGCGAGCCGCCGTGCAAAAAGTGGCTTGTGTGTCAGACATGCCCACAGAGACGGAGGTTATGATAATGGATAACTGTGAGAAAGGCAAGAACGAGGGGGGAGTCGAGCATAAGTGGCATTTGGACACATTCTATACCACTATACTACAGGCCTCCCCACTTTTCCACTCAGTCCATGTTTTATGACTAGATTCTGTTACTGCTCACTGGCTCACCTCGCAGTGTGAAATGAGCAAGTCTCAACTATCCTCCTCACCCCACCCCATGAGCTCGCAGACACACGTGAGCGCTGCCAAGAATGGTGTTTCTGTTTGGGTCTAAACATGTGGAGGTTTATGATCTGCTGAGTGTGTCATTTGAAATGCAGCCGTTCCGTATGTGCTTGAGGAAATGTTTGTGTGTGTACATACAAGTGTGTGTTTGTGACTTTCTTGAGAGAGATGGACTTCTCGTCTCTGCATGCTGACTCTAACGCTGCTGACGTTACATTTACATTTGCAGGTAAACAATAGAAGGGCCTCATGTTTGCTCAGTGGAAACTTACGATCGTAAATAATATTGAAGAGTCTAACCCTCCAATCCATGTCTACCTTCTTCTTCACTAGCGTCTTTGGCCCTTTCCTTACTTTCTTTCTCTCTTTCTCTCAGGGGGAGGGTGAGGGGCATGCCCCAGGCTGCAGGAAAGCTGACTTTCAGTGAGTCTTTAGGGATTTGTAGCATGCTGGGCTACTGTATAACAGATTTAAGGACTTAAGTTCATAAAAGCTCCACAATAGACACTCAAAGTCAAAAAGTCTCCCCAGAATTCATGCTATGATGGTATGCAAACTTTCAAGAGTTAATTATGAATGCAATGCCAATATGTCATTCTTTATGAAAAGCCGAGCACCATTATGTACACACGCACACACACACATGCACGCACGGGCACATAAACACACAAAATCTGGGTACACGCCCTCATTCTCTGCAGTCCTGATTTTCTTCGAAAGATGGGAAGGCAAAGACTTGTAACCAGAGAGGCCCAGAGGACTGTGTCACTCAGCAGCCTCCTCTGCTTTCCAGCACAGGCTACTCTCAGGCTTTAGGTCCTGGGAGAACAAACACTGTCTGCTGGGTTAGGTCAAGCTCTCTTTGAATGTAGCTGTCTTCTAACAGATCTAAAAGTCAATTTGTGAGCAGAAAATGGAAATATCTGTGCAGGCCTAGGCAAAACACGTAGTGTTTCTTAGTAAGTTAGTTGCTGTGATGTTGAAAAGTCCAAACCAAAATGATTTAGCCTGGAGTGGCTCAAAAAAGGCCAGGCTGAACCCCACCATCTGCTCTGATAAATATATAAATAATCAGCTGCAGTTCATTAGAGCACATAGTGATTTGGGCTCAGCACAATATGGCCTCAATGTTGCCTTCTGTCGAATCAGAAACTTTGTATTGCACATTTCAAGCTCTCAATACTGACAGGTCGTTAGTACAAGAAGCTGGAAGGGTACAGTCAGGGCAATCTATTTAGAATAAATAAAGACTTACTGCAGGCTTGTGTAGCAACCACCATTGTCAAGAGAACTGCTTCTATCACATTCTGAGAGATGTTAGCATTCTTAGTTTCACAGCTGTGATTACACACAGACAATAATGAATAATTTTATCAAAAAGAGTGTGCCTTTGGTGATTCTCGGATATACCAATTCAGACTGTCTCCTGTGCCTAAATGATGGTAAATGACATGCTTATAAAATAATTTTTTGTTATTTTGCTACATTTTTGCTACATATTATAGGCTAAAGATAAAGGATATGGAACTAGAGAAAATGTAATGTTAGCTATAATCATTGTATCCTTTAAATGCTATTCAGTGGAAGACGTAAGCTTTATCAACACAAAACAATATATAATCCTAAAACACTACATTTGTCATTTCTACTTGTGTCATCATAATGGAGTTTCGAATAGCATGGTTAACACAGTTAACAAATCATATCAAGTTAACTTATTAATAACTGGCAAAAAACAAAACAAACACAATGAAAAACTGGTGAGTTGTTTCAGTTACTGATCAAATAAGATTGTTGTTACTACACAATATTCCTGCTATGTTTGGACACTTGCAGGATGCTGAAACTGCAGTGGAAAATTGCCTTGGTAAAGCACAAAAAAGGGTACACAAAATCACTAACAGATGTACATTCACAAGCCCCCACTATGAAACCCTCACATCACAACCTACCAGTATGATGCAGGTAATGGCAGACAACTGGAAAAAATTAGGTAAATGAGACTGCAGTCATCCTTAGAATAGTTGACTATATAATAACTTTGACGTGTGACTGTGAAATCGGAAAAGGTAATGATGGATACTTATTTGCAAGTGGTAGAATAACATCAAAAAGCTGCTTTTAAAATGTGTCCGACTGCTATCATTGAGGCACCCTTGACCAGCAGACCAGCTTCCATTGCTCTCCACACAACCAAATAATGGTGGGACAGGCCAGTCAGCAGACAGGCAGGGAGGGTCAGCCACCGGCCGCTTTCCAATAGATCTTTCTGGTCAAGCTGCAGGCCTGGTGAGAGCAGAAGTACCCACTGTTTGGCTCTTGATAGGTTCTACCCATTGATCTGCAACTGGCTCCCAGCACTAATGAATAATGAATGGCCATATTGTCATCCCACACAGATCACATTTCACATGGCAACGGACTGCACTGGTAATTAGCCAGGACTTTGCTGGCCTGCAGCTTGCTGTGCTGAACTTGCCAGCCACTGCACTGCAGAGAGAGATACTGCTGAAGCAAAACTGCAAGGGCACTTTATGATATTATCACATATAAAGTTCATAATTATATTCTGCACATTTGTAAAGACTTTCATTTTAGATCCAGGGTATATGTGGAACTATTTCTTTCACAGAAACTGAGCAGAGGACCAGAAAGACCAAGAGAAGCAGAGAAGAAAGAGGAAAATTACTGTATGATGTCAGGTCTGGAGGAACAATTATACGTAGGTCGCCATGCTCTATTTGACCTAGAAACTAGAAAGTGTGCTTTCTGAGTCTGCAAGAGGAAAGCTGACTGACTGGTGATTTCACTGCTGAAACAGACCATGGAAACACAGTTGTTATTCTGTGCATAAAATAAGTGAACTATATAACGATGGGTAAAGATGAGGAGAACCTCCTGTCAGACACTAACTAGGGCTATTCTAACAAATTCTCATTTTGGGAAAGAAGTTTCCAGTAATACTTATAGCTTCACAGACTGATTAGAGCTACGACATACAAGTAACACATTTTTTTTTTAACTGCTGTCTTGTGCAATTATGTTCAAGCTGAAACAGTGTTTGGTCTTAGCTTAACTAACTTAGCTTTGTATACATGATACTGACTCATCGGTCTACAGAAACGGTCTCACTTCTTGCCAGCATTTCACTTCACATTGTGAGATACTCACTAAATCTTATATATCTTATATATAGCCATATATAGATATATTAGATGATTACTTGACACAAATGACCTAAAATAAAAGAAGTTTGTGCCTTAATAGAAATAATTGGTAAATGTGGTAAAAGCCAGTATTCTGAAACATCAAACAAACCAGAGCAGTGATGATTCTACCACTGAATGTTTCAACAGCGAGGGCCGAAGATGGCCCAGTGAATCTGACATCAAAGCTGTTGACATGATCAGCTAACGAAAACAACTTCCACTCATCCAATTTTTTCCTATACTTGTAGGATGCATTCACCATAACAAGAACCAATCTATCAAACAATCAGCCGTCACAGAACTTATAACAGTGCTTCCATGCAGTGACATAAGCAGGGAAAACATTTTGGTTACATTTAAAGGATTTTTTAAAAAGCTATGAAATGAACATTATGCAAGCTTTGGGAAATTTTTGCTTATTTAGTGTAAAAATCAACAGTGTGGTGTAGCAGTGAAGTGTAATCTTCTGGTTGTTCTATTTCTTACAATTATTTATTCTTCATTGAAAAAAAGCACTTAAGCCCCCCCCTTGATACTCCCATTGTACATCAATGTTAGCACCAGTTTAGAGTGCTTAAAAGGAAACAGGCTAATTCAGACAAGCATGCAGCTATCTGAAATCCATCCAAACCATGGCTGATAATTCTATTCTCCTGTGATACAGTGGTTTGTAGTCTGCCACAGGAGAACTGCCAATATGATGTTCCAAATGTTGCATTTAGCTCAGTGTGATCATCACAAACCATGAGGACAGATCAACCAAAACTAGACTCTTTGCTTTGGCAAAAGATATCTTCCTGATAAGATAAAACAACCTCGATAGAGCCTGTGTCCCAATGACACATTCCTATGAAAATACAGAATAGGAAAAGCACAGCAAAATGTGTGCCAACTTTTAGTTTTTCCCATTCTATTACACAGATTGAGTCACTTGATAAGTGACTGTTACCGACACATCAAGATGATGTGGGGGTCAAAATGCTCTTCAAAAAATTAAACCTCTTTGTGGTTTCAATGTATAGAGTTGTTAGGGTGAGGGTTGTTATATCATTACTGTCCACAACTCCCACGACAAGCCCATCATAGCTTTAGGAGAACCATCTACAGGAGGACCGAATGCAAACCAGTAAACAAACACACAGCTGATCAAATATGAGGAGCAAATGCACAATGGCAGAAACAAGAAATACAATATTTCATACAAAAATCTAAAAACTTAAAACTTATGCAATCATTTTAAATTATTTATGCTGTATTTTGTCTCATTTATGCTGTATTTTGTCCACTAGGTCACAAATCTGAGAAAATCTGAAATATGACTTGGCCTCTCTTAGGAAGGCCTCACAGATGCATTAGCAGTAAAATGAAGAAAGCAGGTAGGCCAAATTATTGGTCATTAAATTAAAATAGCTTTGAATGGAAGTGTAACAACAGTATGAGTTTAAGATTTACTGATTTCCTGCACAAGGCTTTCACCCTGGTATTTACTGCAAAATCCTATTACAATGTAATATCAGGAGTTTTTGGCTGCTCTTAAAGCATGGTCTTTTCACTGGGCAATGTGGAGGGGGAGGGGTCTTGGTGGGATCATGTCACTATCTATAAAAGTAAGCCTGGGGAAAACACCTATCAAGTGGATGGATTTAAACCCTTTCTCTTTCCCTAATTACTGGAAATTGGTTTAGCACTACAGTCTGTGTACTGTAGGGATAGAGTCACTTTACCTCTTGTGAAAATCCAGAATCAAAAATTTAAGTGTCTTCATTATAAATATCACAAGGTCATGGAGCAGCCATGACTGTTTACATGAAAATTAAGACATTAGTAAAGTTCACGATGAGATAAACTACCAGACATGGACTTTCTGGTTTCAACACTATATACACTACTAAACTGAAGGTAAAAAAACATAAAGTTGCACTATTAGGGCTATATGCTACTATGCAACTGTGCTACGTAATTTCTTCTTATTGGGGGGATGACAAGCTTTAAATAGAAGAGTTGGCAACAGTGGCCTGAAAGTTAGGGCAGCATGCTTATGACTGGAAGGTCGCTGGTTAAGCTGGCCTTGAGCAAGGCACATAATGACCAAGACTGCTCATGCGCAGCTGCTCAGCTGCCCGCAAACAAGACCACGGTTGTACTAAACATCTCTGAGATGTGACTGTGTGTAACTGTGTGAAGCACTGCTGAAAATGTGCATGCATGCTCAGCAAACCTACTCTAAGTGAAAGCTTAAAGGAAAACAAATAAGATGGTTAGAGCTTCTTTAGAAATTTGCAATGACCCTGCACTGGACAAGCAGTTCAGAGAATGGACAGATGGCTGTAGGCTTCTGATTTCTCTAATACAGTCCTCAAGAAGAAGGTAACCATTACCAGAAACTAATCCATCAGAACAAAGGTTAGGCTGGATCTTGGATGCCATTAACACATTTGCCTGCACACAAGTTTATGTAGCACTCATGTTTAGTGTAATTTATGCACCCATACAGTTAGATTAAGTGATACACAGCATAAAGATGCTGGGTTGTGTTACAATGTGAGGACCCTACTGTCCTACAAGCACCATATTCACTATTTTGCCAACTCTTAAACTAAAATGATAAATTCATTGGATATTTTTTCCTTCAAAATTTGGCTTTGGTTTATCACCTTACAAGTGTAACTTCTTCAAAGCAAACTGAACATCGAACAAGATACTGATCTGTGTCAGTTATGTAAAACAAGGTAAAAATCAGTGGATCATGTTGTGTGAGTCAGCGAAAGGTGTTCTCTTACCTGTAACAGATGAGTCAGCTGCGATCACTGTTACCAACACCGTCATCCCCAGAAACAGTGCACGCTGGCCATGGCCATGCACAAGAGCCTTGAGCATCACCACCAAACCCACAGAGGAGACTAAACCTGCCATGGTACGGCGGGGGTAAAGTCAAGGCATTTCACCCAGTTAAGAAGAGAAGCTTCATTCCAAAGACACAATCGAGCTGTGGGTTATTTCGGGCTGCGTGGTTTGGTCTCCTTTAGTTTAAGGCCCCTCCTTCCATAACACGTGCTCGCAATGAAGAATGGCTGTTGACAACAAAAGAGCAACAGTGTGACACTCAGAACAAAGCAACCACATTTACCATCACTACTTGACCATCACTCCATTAATCAGCCATTCACTGGAAACAACAACTGCTAAACTGAAGTGCACATAAGGACACGCTCTATTTATATTATTCAAAACCTTTATATGATTATGGTTATATCCCCAAAACACACACTAATGGCAATATCTGCAACACCTGTAATAACAGAAAGGCTCATGCAAGCAAGGGACAGATTGACCACATGGAACAATATCATTCTTCAAGGATTGACAATTTTTTCTGAGGAAATTAGCTATTTCTATTTTCATTTTGCCTCATCTTTGCACTGGGCCGTTTAATTTGGATTTGGTTTGTTTTGGATTTGACAAAAATATGTTTAGTGCATTCACTCTCACTCTGTGTCACTCAGAATATATATCTCTCCACAGAAGCAGAATGATATAAAAACTAAACTTTACATCTCATGTTAAAATAAATAAAAAGGCAAACAGGGTTGCCTTATTTTTATAGCGTGAGAGAAACCTGACACATTTCATGCACATGGCCAACCAGGTCATTATAGATTACCGTTAATAACACTAGTAAAAAAAAAAAAAACAACAACAATAACACACAAATGATGAATTATTATTCCATTAGGCAAATTAAAGTAGCCAGCTAACTCCATATGGGCGGATAAACGAGTAACGTGGTGAATAAAGGGAGAGGAGGGCGGCATACAGACCCAGCACAGACCTCATCCCTCGGCTGTGTGGCTAGCTCTCAGTCGCTTTCTCAAAAGCTCTCATCATGATACAGTACAGTCTCTTGTCCTATATCCCGTCCCGTTACTTGCAAGTTTAACGGTCATGTGGCTCTTCATAAGGCTAGACAAAGCAGGTTACATTTGAGTGTGACAGCAAAATGCTAAACACAGGTTAGCTAACATACTTTGGTGATATTTCCCACAGCTAGCTATGAATACACAGATAACGGCTTTTTTTTCCCTTTTTCCCCCAGCCATTCCTGTCAGCCTGCTCATAGCTGCGCATTCAGACTTACCAAAAAAAAGGGAGCTCCAGCTGTATCAATTCCTTTGTCTGGTTTCCGAGAAAATCCCCTGGGTTGAAATAAAATGCGGTGTGAGGCTTCGTCATTAACCTTCATGTAACCACCTGCCCCGTTACAAGTTATTTCAGTGTAAACGGAGTGTGCACGAGCTGGTAGCTGGCTTTCATCTGACACTCTTTTAACAGTTACCTTCTCTCGTCCTGAGGATTGGGCTAGTCCCGCCTCCTGGCTGATCTGATTAGTTTCCAATTTATCGAAACGCGCTCTCATTGGCTTCAGCTCTATTCTGTCAACGTGGGGTTTTAAAAATTAGGTTGGTCCTCCTCGACTGGCGTCTGCGGCTTCCACGGCAACGTTGCCTCATGCGATGATGCACTTAACAAGGTAAGGCCGTGGATGGATATATCACTGTCAGCCTGTTTATTGGCTCAGTAGAGTTTACCTTCTTGTCACGCTGAGAGAAATCATACTCAGCGTTCTCACACTGACATCATCTATTTTCCGGCAAGGATTCTTTTTTTAATACAGCCTTCTGGTTGTTGTACTACTCTGCCTTTTATTTTGCAATTCCATCCACATTTATAAACCTATTTAAGCGCAGTGTTTGCACTTAACATCTGACAAGACCCAACAAGGATGCATACTTAGTTTCTATTATAATTCATGACTTCTGTCTTGAATTAAAGGTTCTAACTTACAAAGAGCTTGAGCTATGACATCCCCAGTGCAAGCTGTAAACATCGTGCTTAGCAAGGTTTTGTGGCGAAAAATAAATGGAGATGATCAGCATAACCTAATCACGTCAGTGCTAGTTTATAGGCGTCAACACTTTGGTGCACACCGCCACCTAGTGGTGGTGTAGTATAACTAATGTTACTGATGCTAGACCAGTTAGGCTTTCAGTTAGATCCTATGACCCCTTTCTGTGCGTATCACGGTATAGTGGAAAATTAAATCCTTAAATTGTTATCTCTCTTTTCAAAACATGACTGGATATTTTTATATAAAAAGAGCTGCCAGGGGTGCAGTCACCTAACTACTGTATGTAGATATATAATTTCAAGTTACTTATATTACAAGTGTCATCAGTTTATGCTCCTTTATTTCTACTCAACTGAATTCCAGAGGAAAACAGAGTACTTGTTACCCTACTACATTTATTCGACAGCTATAGTTATGGCTTCTCCTGACTTAACATTCAAAGCATACAGTATGATGAGCTTCTACAACATATCGTTGTAGATTGAATTACACATCAGTATATAAAGTAGATAAAACAGATACAATATAATGGCACTCACACATTAATGCGTTAGTATTAGCAATCCTGTAATAGAATTTATAACACTCACAGTCATAGAATATTTACTTTTTATACTTACTGTTTAAACACTTGTCCTTGCAGTTTTGTAATTTTCCATAGTATTTTTATTTAATAGTATTTCTACTTTTACTTATGTAGGGAATAGAATTCTTCTTCCACTACAGGATTCAGTGTCTTTCTCAGGACCACTTCAACAAGGCTTACCAACGCTGAGGGATGGTTCCTTTGACCCCCAGATCCACAATACCGCTCACCAACGAGAAAAACATGCGTCAAATAGCTCGACGAAATAAATCCACTTTGATCCCACAGTCATTTCCACTTTGAAGCCCCTACACATCCATTTTCTACCAACAACACAGGGGTTTTCACTTAATGTACCTGGTTAGACTTCTTAGGACTGTGCGCTCTTGCTAAATTTACATCTTCCTGACTCTCCTGTCAGCTTTGTTGTGGGGCAACCAATACCATAATCGCTGTAATAGTTGCCTGTAGTTTGATGACCTCATGTAATAACCAGGTGAGCCAACATCAACCTAAAGTCTAATCAGACAGAATACGTGAGAACAGCAGAGTGGGTGTGCATCACCTTTAAATGTTTTTTTTTTCATGGGTGCTATGAAATTTTGGAGTAATACTGTGTTTTATATTTGCTTGCTATTATATATCTTAATTTCATTTCTGAGCGAATATGCTCAAGCACTCACAACAAACCTCAAGTGGACACACACACACACACACACACACACACACGCACACCACAGTAGAAAACAGGAGACTGGTGCCGTGACTTAACAGTTTAATGTAAATCCAAGACAAAGTGTGATTACATTTCTACACATATACAATATGCATATGTGAGCATACAAATTCTCATTAATAACTCGATTCACCTCGGAGACCGAAAAAATGATCAAAAGTAACAGTGAATAACAAGCTATAACATAGTTCACCACAACGCGAGCCCCCTCTCACCCTACAGTTAGTAAAGAGGACAATTAAAATAACTATATTCTTCTATTTGACGAAGCTGTTTGTGTGTTAAAATCATCCTGTAAAATTTACAATGCTATCATTAGTTTTTTCGAAGCCTAATATAAATTCACTCCATTTTTCTACAACGAAAATGATTAAGAGAAGCACACAACATCATAATGGTAACACAAGCGCTTAGTAGCAAGTACTCAACTTGTTAGGAGGTTTAATTAATCCTTCTTCTTATTGTCATTATTATATTTATTTAAACATTCTATAAAGCCAGTAAAATATCCATTCTCATAACATACTTAATAATATTAAGCTAAGGAACAGGGTATACATAGAACGCTACGTCAACAGATTGAAATAATGAGACATCACACCCCAATAAACAAAAAGTAAATAAGAAAAGACAATAAACGGAGAAGTATACTAGGAAATACTGCAGCACACATTAGCTTTATCGACAAAGAATGAGATTTTACACCATTGAGAAACCATACAGCAAGGGACACAAAAGGGGGTCAGGGTTTGATGCGCTCTTAGGTTTTTAGAAAATGTAAATAAACTAATAGAACGCTTGCATGAATGTTGTTGTGCAAGTAGCTATTTTAGAAATTGAGCTACACTAATTTACTGATCGAAGTTTGAGAATGTACCAAAGGGGATTATGACTCTGACATGACCTCTAGCTTAAGATGAATATTTTTGTGGTGTAAACAGGCAAATCTGGCTTTGAATGTAGCTTTGGTCTACCACTTCTAGACTCCATTTACTGACACCACAAAAATAACTGTTTGGCCAGAAATCTCTCTGAAAGTAAGATGGGAAAAGCTACATTTTTCACTTAAAGTCAGACCAAACATCTTACAACACAGCAAATAGGGGATTTAAGGTGGTAGAAGTGAATCCATATCCTTGCCTGGTTTTACACAAATTAGAATAAATGAAGAGAGCAGGAAATCAATCGCATTGGAATCAGTTTTGGTTCTTAAATTCATACATTTTAATCATCTGACGCCCTCTATCAGTGATGGCATCAAACCTTGACCGCCTCACCCTGAATTCCCCCAAGGAATAGCCAGCAAAAGGAGCAGATCTCCTCAACAAAGGTAAAAAAAAAATCAAAAACATACACTCTCATCCAAAAGGGCTTTAAGAATGCTTGTGTAGCTAGATTATGAATTTCCCGGTTACAGAAAGTACATCAGCTCATGATTAAGCCACCTAACACCTGTCCCTAACCCCTGTGCACTTTGGGAAGCAGCTGCGACTTTGCCGAACGGTTCACACTGTACGAGTGTGCCGGTTGACTGTTGGCTGCTGAGCTTTAAGTCACCTTGACAAAGTTTGTCTGAAGAGGCCTAATGTAGCACAGTGTGCCATCTTGCTCTCAGGAATGTTTCCCAGTGTTTCCAAAGCTCCAAGAGGAGGAGTACTCATGATAGTACCACGAGCAAAATTGTAAGTTAGAGTGTATTTTATAAGAGAATGCCAGGTTTCATAGCGAGAGATACTGCCTTATTTGCTTTTCTCTAATTTAAATGTCATCTTAAACCTTTGGAGGTATTGTTGCTTATTTGGAAGGCAGTACTCTAACAATAAAGTCGCTAGCTGGGAAAGGCTATACTCACCTCAACAACACAAAACATTTTTACACTTTACTTAAGCACATTTTGGTAATTGTAAGGTCACTCGATCTACGTTAATGCTCACATCTCTGATTCCCCTTTCTTATAAAACACAAAACATTGGTTATGTGAACAGAGCAATAGACAAAGGTATCATACACATCAAGTCATTTTCCACAATGTTGCACATATAGGGCTACTCTTAAGTGGATGTTTCATTTGAGAAAATAGCGATTATTTCGTATCCCCTAATCACGAGGATAGTGGTAATTTTACATTATTTCTCTCAGATGGGAGTTTGCTGGAGATCAGATGTATAATTATTGCATCATGCATGGCCACAAAACGGTGTAGAAATCAAATTAATGGTCACCCACGGAGAAAGATCTAAAGCCATTTCAGATGTCGCAGGTCACATATTACATTCATTTTGTGCAGGTGACCATGGTTTTAAAGGTATAGTTGGTACATTTTTGATTAGTTCATTTTTACAGGTCATTCTATTCCATGGCACGCTAATGTAAAACAATTTTTTTTTTTTTTTGTCCAAATTCATTTTAATTAAACACC
>JAPZEA010000023.1:3318946-3331804 GCA_029783685.1 Heniochus monoceros | reverse complement strand
CTAATTTAAAAAAATTTTTTTTTTTTTTTTTACAAATTCATTTTCATACAACACCAATAAAGCTACAACATGGACAACGTAACAAAAAAAAACAACCAAAAACTGGCATTACAATTTGGATAGAGGTTAGATAATTATTGATCGTTCAGGGGCCAAGTGTGAGGAGTAATGGATGTCATAGCTGGATGTCCAGATTCTAAACACCATGACTGTGCTGTGAGTATGTTCAATCCTCCCTGTGTACTTGTACATCGTATGCACACATGCATTAGCGTGGAGTGGAGTGGGAGTGGGGGGGCTAAAACAACATGTCCTCGAAAGCACTTGTAAAGCGTTTAAAGATGAGACCAGAAGTTATTGCCTGTCTGCTCTATCAACGCCGTGGAGGATTGCTCGTACTGTACTGTGCTGTGCTGTACACGATCAATCTGCTGAACTCTTTGGTGGGAGGAGCGGAAAAGTCCGAGTGTGACGAAGCTGTCCCCCGTGCTGACAGGAGAGGGGACAGGACAGCAGTGTAGCACGGGCCACGCCAAATTATCTCCAACAGTGGAATGTTTCAGTAGTCTGTCTCAGAACAGAGGAGCCAAAAGATTTCAATGGAAAACTCATCTCCCTTATGCGTGTGTGCTTAGGCCCCAATGACCTCGAGGAAATTAAGTAGATACAATAAAATAAAAACACAACAACAGAACAGAGAAGAATGATGTAACCAGCAACGTACTATGTAATCACATCTTTAACTGCCTGCACCCTAGGCTTGCATGCTGGAGCTGACGGGGAGTGGAGAGTTTTGGGGAAGCGAGTACCACGATGACAAACCACTCTGGGGCCCATCAAGAGACTTTTAACCAGGCTGGTGGATTTCAAAGCAGGGTGTGTGGCACCTGCAAGCCAAAGCATCTGTCTATGGGGGGCCCCATGGGATTATCATCAGCTCAACACTTACTATCATCAGCAGTGTTGCAACACTTTACACAGGTACAGCCACCTCCGCGGAATACTAAATATTACTGTACATCAACCCCCAGGTTACAAATTAGAAATGAGCCTGACATAGAATAAAAACACACACACACACACACACACACACTCACACACACACACACACACACACACACACACACGGATAAAACATCCACAAGAATTATTGCAACAATCTCTAAAAATAAACACAACATGTACTACAGCCATGTCAAAAAGTTCAAGATAATGTTAAGTTAAAAAAAAAAAATCACTTCAAATGCAAGTACTATGGCATACCATGAAGGAGAGGGGAAGGCTTTCACTAAAACCACCAGCGGTTCTGATGTGCCCACGTTCAAGAGGACGAATGAACAGAGGAGATTATTTGTATCAATGGCTACAAGAAAAAAGGATGTCTGTTAAATCAAGCAGCAAACACACAAAGCGACAGCCCTATTGGTTCTCTAAGTGTTCAGGTATCCCGTTCAGCTGGCGTGGCGATGTCTGTGGTGTACCTGGTTCGAAGACAAATGGACAGTGACGACAAATCGGCCACAAGGTGCCCTTCCAGGTGTATGCTGTGGCGTTTCCCTTCTGTTCTGTTCCCGCTGCTCTGAGACGCTACCCATACCTCAAATAACTTCCAATTATCTTTGCTGGAGAAACGAACGACGACGGCAACAAACGACAACGACCAAAGGATTCATGTCAGACCTCTAAGTGTGCATTCAGGTAAGGTAGCGCCCCCTGCGGCTCCTACCGACCACCCGGGCTCAGTGTTACTATCAACCTGCTCAGTGCCAACTTGCTACCATTTTAGTCCCATTTAAGATAGAGAGAGTTCCACCCTGCCCTCCGCAGTCCCTACCTAAACTGACCCTATGCTTTCAACCAGCCCCCTCACTCGTGCCTACACAGTGTCTCTCTCAAACAACCCTCCATACTCTGTCTCTTCGCTGCAGCCTGGCTATCTCCAGCCTCACAGAACCACCCTCATGGCAACCATCACTTTCTGTCAGGCCCTTCTGTCGGACTAGCTTTTAACCTTAAAAGAAAAAAGACCTCTACTGTGTCTCAGAAATTGTACTGTAACTCATTCCCTGTACGTGAAAACTGAGCTAACATCTCCGCTCTGTAATCACAACGCATGAATTCTCTTGTGTGATAAAAAAAAACAAGTATATTCCAAACTAAATCCACATTTTGGGTGCCACTGTGATAGAGGTTTCTAGCTACAGCTATACTGTACATTTTCCTATTTACATTAATATCCAGAGCAAATGTAACAAGAATTTATCTATGACTTTGGTCAGTACCCCAGGCAAGTTATCTCATGCACACATAATAAAATAGCTCAGCGTGATATCAACTCTGACATTAATCTTCATCACCTATAGTACGCTGTCATTAAGGACAAGAAACAGCAAGGGCTGAGCCTACACCTGGAAGAGAGCTACAACTGCCCCGACTAGGATGTCAAACCAGGGAAACATGTCTCTCTAAGTATAGCTATAGTCTCTTGTGGCTTTCAGGATCCAAGCCAAGTAAACTGTGTCGTTATATCTGTAAGGCACTACGAGGGAACAATGGTCAAAACCTAAAGACTGAAGAGAATTTTGAGGAGGTGGACTACACACGCATGGCTGACAGTAGCACACACAGACAATCACGTTGTACATGCCTATGTTATTATAACCACTTTGTGCAATCACATTGAAAAAAGAGGAACAAATAAATCTATTGGTATCGGAAAAAGGTTTCTTCTTAAAACAAACAGGTGCAGACTGCTACATTCTAAGAACGGGGCCCAGCTAAGACACCTAGCTAAAACTGAAGTATCGTCATAAAGGTGAAACATAAAGGAAAAAATATCTATAAATACACTAAAAAGTTTGTTGTCTTCTGTTGGTTATATTTCCAGAAGCCTCCTCGGCTGGAGGAGGTGGAGTGGGGGGAGTCGCCTCTCTTTTCTCCCCACACCATGAATGATTTGGAAATATTAAGACAGTTCAAGGCCATCATTATTTTTTTCTTTGAAGAGCAGCAGGTTTCCGTATTTCACCTTCTCCCAAGTCTCTTGGGAATCCGAACTTCCAGTCAGTAACCCCTGTTCAACAGTCACTTCCCAAATTTAAGAGGGGAAAATAAAAGAAAACAAACCAGAAAACCTCCACTGTCCCAAAAGGCCTGTTTCAAACTTCCCTGTAAAACTACTGAGACGTTACTTTCCTTATAAAGTAAAGCAAAGAATAGACAAATAAAAGCAAAAACTGGCCCTTTTAAGAAAACAAAATGAAAAAAACAAAACATCTTGAATTGTACCCCTCTGAAATTCAACCCCATCTTTCCCTTCTAGAGAGGCTGTGAAACTTTTTTTTTCTTTCTCTCTCTCTGTCGTTACATCTTCAAGTTATACGTGACAGTTTCATGAGGATTGCATGTTCCTCTGTCTCTGTTTATGTCTGAGGTCGAGGAAAGGATGTTGAGGATGTCAGCGGGGCTCATGGCGGGTGGGTTTTGGGGGAAGCAGCAGAGCTGGGTCAGGCTCTCCAGTGTCAGTCAGTGTCTTCTCTAGAGGTAAGGGTACTGGTTGACCTTGGTGGGGCTCAGCGGGTATCCAGTGTAGACAGTGGAGGCGGGTGAGGCGCTGATGTAGGCCTGGTGGGCAAACTGGGCCTGATACTGGCTGTGGTGCAAGGTGGGCGAGGGCAGCACGCGGTGGCCCATGCTGACCGGGACCTGGTGGACGATGCTTGTCGGGTAGCTTCCGTGCTGGACCGCGTGGCGCGCCGAGCCCTGTGACGCCACCAGGTGGGCCACGGTGCCGGTGGAGCCCAGAGCAGCGGGGGCCGTGTAGGTGTAGAGGTGGGGCTGGCTGGGCAGGTGTGTGGCAGCCAGGTGCGGGTGAACGTTGCCCGTGTGAGAGGGGCTATTGTGATGGAAGGAGTACGGGGCCTGAGTGGCGATGGTGGGGGTGATGTAGGCCTGCTGGCGCCGATGACCTCCGTTTCGCTCGGCTACCATGTGCTGCTGGGCCTGGAAGACGAGATGATAGAGAGGCTGAACGTCAGTTTTATTCCTCCTGAACGGAACTTTTATCTAAAAGACATTGCTGTTAGAACTGAAGTATAGAAGTCTTTGTGCTAAGCTACGCTAACTGGCCTCTGTATTTAATGTACAGACATGAGAGTGGTATCAGTTTTCTCATCTAAGTCTTGGCAAGAAGGTGACGTATTTCCCAAAATATCAAACAATTCCTCTGAGACATGATCCGAAGACGTCGACAAGTTGAAGAGCTAACCTTTCATACACACACATTCACACGTGTAACACCTGTTTCACCGTACCTGGCTGAGATTGAGAGGCTGCTGCTGGAGGGGGTGAGGCCCTGAGCGCTGCTGTCGGTAGGACCCTCCAGTCACGCCCCCTGGTACGTGATTATTGCCAGACACCACTCCATTGGAGGACTTGAACTTGTAAGCTGAATTCTGATGGTTCATTGCATCTGGGAAGGATACAAGCAGCTCCTTTAAATGTCGATCTAATACACGAGGCTGTGTTTTAGGTTAGGATGAGTCGCAGCCTTTTACCTGGCATCAGGCGCTCACACTCACTCGGGACCTCACTGCTCTGGGTCTTGAGGGGGGGAATGATGATGGTGCGGGGGTTGCCGTTGTTGTAGTTGTCCAGGATGGTGGTCTTTGTGTCGTAGCTGTTGTTGTTGGGGGGTCTTGACTCCACAGTGTAGGGGCTGTTGTTGCTGGAACAGTCAGAGTCGGGCGAATCGTGGACCGTCACGCAACTGATGACATTCTTCCGCTGCTTTGAAGATGAACTGCAGGAAACAGAAGGGGATCAGTGAGGAACGGCACTGAGAGGTCAACTTCAGTGACTCGAGGCTATCGATGTGATAATATCATATGTGCTGGCTTATTGGCAAAATCTTTTCACTGTATTTATCCAATATCAAATTCTACATCAACACTTTTATTGTATTCTGTGTGCTGCAGCCAAGTATAGACCCTCAACCTAACTCCATTACTTAGAAAGTCCTAGCTCACTTTTGTGTACTTCCTACTCTGTGTTAGCTTTCTTTGTGTTTCAGTGCAGCATATCACACCATACAGGAGTCTTTGACACACCTTTGTTTTTCAGTCGTCAGGTGATTGCATGGTCATAAAACTGATTTGATCAATGCTTGCAAAACACCACCGCCACAGACATTACCCCTGGCTGTGTGTGGCCTGGTTAGCATTTTATGACTTCAGATCAAATTAATTTTATACCTGCACAGTCATTATGCAATTGAACATGCCTCACATCAAACACGTGGCAGCAACATGCCAGCCACGGCTGCAATAGCTGACCTATTGTTTTGTTTGTGGTCTTCCTCCTCGTCCGTGTCGCTGCTGATGGTGATGATGCTGACTGCAGGGCTGGGCGTGTCAGGGATGATGATGGTCTGTCTGGGGACGTGGTGCTGGTGCTGATGGTCGCGGGTGGTGCTGGAAGCCTGCTCGGCCTCGCCAGCCCCCCATCCGCTGCCCCCGCAGCCCTGCGGGGGCGGGCAGTTGGAGGCCGAGCCGTTCTGTAGCACGGCGCAACGCGGGGGCGTGTTCTCCTTCACTCGCTTGGAGCGCTGCGGGGACAGCACCGCCTGAGAGGACGACACCTCGTAGGCCGACATGTTCCTTATAGAAAGACAGAGAGGAGGCTAAATGTCACACAGAGGACAAAACGCACAGGAGATCAAAGACCTCCAAATCAAAAGCTACCGCATGAGACATCAGGATCTTTTGGGGATGATCTGTCGCTGCCAGTGTGATGATTTACAGTAATTCTAGAGTCATCTGAGTGTCAGAGTACCTGGCAGACATCTGGTGCTGTTTGTTCTTTTTGGAAGAGGAGTTGTTATTGGTTGAGGGCTGCCTCATGACATGTGCCACTCCCACATTGAGCGTCTGGTTGGATGGGAGTGTGACGTGGCCAGCCAACAAGGCTGGCTGCTGCATGATGGGATTATAATGGCTGCCGTGAGGATGGGAATTCCTGTAATATAACACAGTTTTACGTTACTGTGACAATAAGAAACGTGCAAGTGAATTATATAAGCATGAAGTACTGAAAACTACATTGATATAACAGGATAAACAGAGGCACCACTGGTGAGGAGAAAGACTGGGGAAGTATTTCCCACAGCAGCCAGCGGGTGGCAGCAGCTCACTTTTCTAAAGAGGACGCAAGGAGGAGAGGGAAGAAGTGTGGGAGAGAGCAAAGAGGGAGGGCAGAGGAGCTGACACCAGCAGCTGTGGAGCGATAGCTCTGCAGAGGAAGTGCGACACTTTCCCAATCGTCTCTCTGAGGACAACAGAGCTGCCACTGGACAGGAAGGGAGGGAGAGACAAGGAGGAGGGGGGGGGGGGGGGCGTCTGGTCACAGATGGACAGCTCTGAATGAATCTGAGCATACGTGGCCCCAGCAGTCCTCCACATACACATTATGTACCTGCATCCTCCTCATCTCCCTGCAGATCGCCCTCTCCCATCTATCCATCCATTTATCGAGTCATTGCAGTGACAGGCTATACTCGACATGATGTCTCTACATGTACCATCTCCCTGAGGTAAATCTGCTCTTATAAAAGCACCAGTGTTCACATGGGGACTGTGATTCATTGAAGATAAAGGACAAGCTGTCAGGGATGTACAGGCTCCACGGTCAATCAGTCTTATGTCGTGCCGTCTTCCTATAGCACATTTTGACCTATAAAAGTCATAAAACCACTGCCGGCCTTTGAAATCAATTTATCTGACCTGAGCGACACGAATGTTATGTGTCTTAACTTCATTTCACAAAGTGCTTTATTTTTTTGAAGCTTTAAAATGACATATGTCAACCTATATAATTATATTTTATATATTTATCGATCCACCGAAATCCTCGTGTGAAAACAGGTGGGTCGGAAATCTGTAGGCCACAATATCGAGACAACAATGAATGCAGAGAGCGGTTAAAAAAGTAAGGAAGCAGTGCTGTTCACCTCCAGTTGGCGAGAGGCTGTGTGCTGCTCATGGAGTCGGGGATGACAGTGGCATGCTGAACTGAGGTGTGGGTGAGCTGCTGCCAGGCTGGAGGCAGCAGGATCTGCTGGGTGCCGCTGGGCCAGGCCTGCTGAGGTAGGAGAACACAGAGCGGGGGATAAACAAAGAGGGGGAGAAGACGATAAGTGGAGATTGAAGGACAGGAAGAGGACAGAGAAACAGTCAGTTGCTGTGGAGTAAAACATCCGCCCTCTGAATTCTATTAATATTGTTTTATGACTGCAAAGTTACTCGTGATTAATCTGATGATTTCATTTCCTTTCATTTAAACATTATAAATGCATGAACAAAGGGAACTGGTTGAACCTGGCTGATAAGTTTGAGGGTGTTGTGATAAATTACAGTATTTTTTCAAAAGCGCATAACAGCTGGTTTCAACTTGCTTCTGGGCATGCTAAATGAAGGAGACGTCCATCGACAAAAGAGATAAGACCGGGACTTCATAAAGATGTACAGCAGCTCCTTTCTTTGTCTGCGTGTGTATGTGTGAGTGCATGTGTGTGTGTGTGTGTGTGTGTGTCTGTGTGTTAGTGTGATTATGTCTTTTACTTGAGTCAAATCAACCTATGTTCTAATTAAATTTGTAGGCCTATTCAAGCTTCTGTGAAAGAGGCTACTTTGTATTTCTCATGCAGAACAGGAGTATCAGGCATAATATGCCCCAAGATGTGCCAAGACGAGTGTGCGTGCATGCATGCCCAAGCGTGTTTGTGTGTTACTGTGTGTGTAACCCTAATAGTTTAATGCAGCTCTATTGATTAGGACTTTAATGTCAGGGCTAATGAATTGTTCCTTTAATACCATTTGCACATCTATTTACAACGGCATCAGTATGTACTGCAGCACACACACGTTTAAACAGAGGGGGGAGAGAGAGAGAGAGAGAGAGAGAGAGAGGCACCATACAAAATGCAAGGCGGATAATCTGTGTATATGGTACAGTAACTTTATTTATACCATTATCTTTTAACTTTATCTTAAACTTGATCTTTCTATTCACATCTTTGCTTTGCTCTGTCTGTTCCCATTACATTCTGACAGGAGCTGTTCTGTTCTGTAGTCTGGCTGCGGGCTTGTGGAGGCTGAATTGTTTTTGTCTGAGGCACATTGCGAAGTCCGAACCAACCAACCTGCGGTTGAAGTGCTGCAGGGGGCATCTGCAGGCCAGCAGAGCTGCCTTGTCTGTGCACTGATGACTGACATCTCTAATGGAACATTGTGGAGCTTGTGATGGTCTTTACATCTAAGACAACATCCAAGGCCTTTTATCAACATGCCATTAAGAGATTCTAATACATCCATCCATCTCCTGCTCCTCCGTTTCCTGCCCGCTCTATCTCCATTCCTGGCACTCTACATGCCTCTCTCACAAGGCGTCTGTGTTGTGTAACCAGCCTGTCTGCCCTGAAATGGTAACCCAGTTAAGAGGCCGTTTTCTTTCTTTTCGGAGCCTACCATCACTATCAGCAGCCCGCCGCCTCCCACCTCGACCTACACTCCCCGGGTGAAAACCCTTTGTCACCTCGGGGCTTTGAAAGCCCCAGCTCTCACTCCCCAATTGTTTCCACATTTTCTGCATTCCTGCTCCAGATAAAGGTCCTGCTGGTTCCCCTGCCTCCCTGCTTGGAGCCTCCTTCACTCTGCCCCCTCTCTGCACGCCCAGGGAGCTCCGGGGCTGGACTTGCACGGGTCTGAGGTGGGCAAAGGGTGCATGGGCAACAGTGAGCGGTGGGTGGGTGAAGGCGCAGGTGGGGAGAATGCAACCGAGAGGCAAACAACGACTCAGCCAAGCCTGTGAGACCTCCCACAGTAAAGGAATAAACACACACGCACCACACACCCAGTTATTAGGTGTGCTGCTCGCTGGCCTATATAAACCATCTGCTTGTGTTAACTATTGCCTGTCTTTGTTTAACATGTGCAGACAGAGGTGAATACCTGCAGAGCATGGCAACGATGCCTGAGCCACGCTTGGCATATAATTTCATTTAATATACATTTCCCTTAATAAGACATAGATGTGTTATTTTCCCTCTGATAGATTCATCATATCCATGGATCCGGTGATGTTGTGAATTCTGTGGTCATGCAGAGTCTCATCCAAGCTTCCCCTGACCTCCCAGGATCCTCTGAGGCCTGTAATTTGGAGCGCCTGACTTGGAAGCAGCCCTGGAGCTAATCACCATTTGGTATCTGACAGATTAACCCACCATAGAAACACAGGCACGCGCACACACATACACACACAGAGCTTTGCTGCCTGCCTGCCTGCCTACTGCATGATTAACTGGAGATAAGGGAGTGCTTCAAACTCCCTGGATTCTGAGGGATATTTAAAGCCTCCATGGAAATTTCCATAGGGAAAGAGGTGGTGTGGCGATGGAAGTGGTCTACAGTGTGTGTATGTGTGCAGAAAGAGTGATGCACAGTCACTCTCTGTTACTTCCAACAACTGTATACTAGCAGCTAAAGCTCCTGCTCCGCTGTGCAGGCTCTAGTGAAGGCCTTCTCTGTGTGAAAGGCTCCTGCCTTTGTGTGCATCAGACCGTGGCAGTCTCAGCCTCCAGGAGAGCGGGGCAGCAGAGAGAGCGAGCGAGGGGGAGAGAGTAAGAGGTGAGAGAGAGAGAGAGAGAGAGGGGCAGGGAGCAATGCACAGGAGAGCTTGGCCTGAATGCACTCAGGAAAAACACAGCTGCCAGCAGGGGCAGGGTCACGAACATTGAGTGATTTCCAGCCTCCATCGATAGATACTATTCTTAGTGAAGGCTTACGACAAAAGGGATTCAGAGAGCTTTGTTTGAATGCAAGCAGCTCCGAGCCTGACAGGCACTGTTATTGTTGAGACCCAAAAAGCTCTATCAGTTCCATCTCTGTGATACCTGAGCGTCTTCCTACCTGTGTAAGCAGGCCAGGCTGGATCTGAAGAGGCTGGGCACCAGGGGCCTGGGTCACTATGGGAACAGCATTCTCCATCCGCACAGAGTAACTGGTGTGTTTGGAAGGGGACGCCTGCAGCCCTGTGCACGAACAAAGCGCATGCACAGAGGACGTCAACGAATAACAGCAACAATACTCTCCCAGTCTGTCCCTTATAAACAACATCGCGCCATCTGCAAAATTCTGAGATCAGATAGCGTGTTATATATGTGCGCTGATTTATCTGCATTCAACAGATGTCAAAGCTCCTCGGCTATGCCTGAACATGGCAACGCTACTTAGAAAAACAAAAACAGTAGTCATGGCAATAGCATAAAAAACAGTTTCTAATAATGGAGATTCTTTTTATCACCCATTCCACAGATAGAATAAATAAACAAATACAATAATGCCTCAGAGCTCTTCTGCCCTCCCAGTGCAAACACAGACGAGACAAAAGGGGGTGAGTAAGCATTACACAAAGATATTACATTTCCTTTCAAATGATTAATTGCCTCATCAAGTTATCATTGAATCAGGGTTTGTATGGTACGACTGACACTGCCTGTGGCGCGCGAGGCTAAAGCTGCAAAACAAAATGACAAAAAGACTGCCTGTGCACAGAGATAGAACTAAAACCGACTACAGTGCTGGATGCATGGTAGCAGATAATTGCTGTTTAATTGTGTTTATCCTCATACCATGGCCTGCTCTAGTGCAGATGCTCATGGCTGAGCAAAACACAAGGTCTCACATATGCCACTCTATCGGTTCATGCTAACGCATACTGAGTGGTCAGACCTCCTTACCTTGGAAGCCAGGTGGGCAGACGATGAGCGCTTGCTGGAAGGGGTCGGGCCGGGCAGCGCAGAGTTGAGGAGCCCCCGGCTGCAGGGGCATGCTCCTCTGGGCCACGGCTGCCATGGAGGCAGCGGAGGGCTGGTAGAGTGCAGATTGGTAGTTTAGTATGGAGACATCAGGACTTGCAAAGGAAAGGGTGGCATTGTTGGTGGAGGAGGGAGCCAGGTTGGTGGCCTAAAGGAATGATGGGACCAAAATAAAAATCATGAGAGTGGAGGTACTGATGGGAGTGACAGGGAAGAGGAGGCGCTCCAAGGAGGGATGGGGTGAAGAGCAGGCATGGCAAAAACAGAAAGATAACAATATTCTCACAAAATAATGCACACATAAAGATGCAAAACAACCAGCGGATCAAGAGAAGATGGATGGCGGGGCATCCATCATTGATGAGAGCCGATGGAAGAATAAGGAAATTGGACGACTGATTTGAAAGTGGCTTAAAATATGCAGACTGTTGATTTGATTAATTAGAGGGGGAGAAAGAATGTGAGGAGGGACGCAATCAATTCTACAATTCTTAGAATAATCAGCCATCAATGAGCAAAATGCCACTAGAGTACATTTAGACTGAGATTTTGGGTAATTTTCTATCATTGACAGCGTTTACTGGCAAACGACCCGTTCTTCTTTAGAGCAGAATAATGCAGCGCTGGACAGGAAATGTCCAGCGGTGCATTATTCACGTAATGTTTATTCATGTAATGTTTACATGTACTGAACATGAATTTATTGATGCTCCCTCAGTACACAATTTAGCAACAATAAACCACACAGCAGCATTAACATCTCCCTGATGATCACGCATGAATGGTAAGTGCTAAAATAAGGAGATCATATTGTGAGTCTGTTTAAATGTAAATGTTAGAAAATCAATATGAACCAATATAGCAAGCAGCAGCAAAATTTGACATTTCATGTCACAGCTTCACTATCCAGCTTCCAAATCAATGCGCCTGACAAGAGTAATATTTCAAAGGCAGCAGTCATTGTGTAATTACGTAAGCTGAGGTAACTCCAGCGTGTCTTGACCATTAATAAGACATGTGGAATACTAAGACTGCCTGGGAACATCCTAGATACAAACAAATGCTTTTAAGAGACACCGTTTGCTCAGCTCGTAAGTAGTATTTGCTCCACAAGACGGTGTCTAATTTTAGACCTTTCATTAAGCGTACGTAGGGGCGGAGGGAAATACAGAGACGGCGCTTTCATTTTTCATTTGCTCTCTTTAGCGTGCTCAATGAACACCAGGGGAGGGAACATAATCAATACGGCACTGTGGTATTCATCATACACAAGCACAGAAGCAGCAAAATACAAGCCAAAGATGCATTCCAGCCTTGCAAATGAATCGAGCTGAATAAATCACTAACTTAAGTCTGTCTATATGCCCGGAGAGCCAGGCGCAGAAAAGACAAGCTGAGGGAATGTTAATCCATTTAAATCACAGCAAGATGAGGTTTTTGTCGCATGCTACACAGTGTGAGCCGGCTCGATATAGTTGGTGATAAAGAACTCTGTTTACTAAAGAGATGGGTGGGGGGCTGCGGCGGGTGGAGCAGGAGTTCTGGAAAACCTTGCAACCCGACGCTCGGTGATTCCGGCATAAGCCAAAAGTCAGCAGTTTCGATTCACAGACCGTACGGGAACGAAGCGGTAAAGCACCACAGGCTCAACCCAGGGAAATGGGAGGAAAGAAGAGAAGACAGAGGAGGACAGGAGTGAGAGGAGGGAAAAAGAGAGGAAGCCTGGTAAAGGGATTCTTAAGGCTTGAAAGCCCCAGAATGCAAGGCAAGCAGGAAGTGGGGCTTGTCATGTGTGTAATCAGCACTTTGTGACAATCCCACAGGACCCGGGGCACAGACAGAAATGCAGGCAGACAGATATACATGCACCAAGGCAGAAAGGCAGGCCAGTGAGCATGGAGACATGCAGAAAGACAGACAGGCAGAGGGACAGACAGACAGACAGACAGACAGACAGGCAGGCAGGCAGGCAGGCAGGCAGGCAGACA